>JAWPEG010000006.1:1173688-1185408 GCA_035771395.1 Myotis vivesi
CCCCCCCCCCCCCCCCGCCCCCCCGCCTTCTCCCTGGAGACCTGCAGCCCCCCTAACCCTAACCCTGACCCTAACCCTGACCCCCTTAGTGAAGCCGTCAGTGTTGCCTGCAGTGACCCTATGGGGGTCATAGCACCACCCGGGGGACGTGGAGGGGTGCAGCCTAACCTGGCCGAGGGGGGCAGGTCTCCGATGGGGGGCTGGGCATGTAGAGCCCCACTTCCCTGGGGGCAGAGCAAACACCTCCTTGGCTGTGGGCGTCCACTTCAGAGGTGAGAGGCACCACAGTCCTTGCAGAGAATCCGAGCAAATCCGCAAATGCGTCCTCCCAACGGCTGGACCTGGGCTGGACCTGGGACTGTCCCCGGCGGCCGTGAGGGCCAGACCAGCTGGGCGGTGGTGTTGCCTGTGGCCGTGGGAGGCCGTGGGCCGGGACTCCCCCAGGTCCCAGATGTCACCCGGCCCCCGTGGTCTTCGATGCCGTGTAGCCTCTGGCACTCCTTCCTGCTTGAGGGGGGCGCCTGAGGGGAACCCCCCAGGAGCAGGGAGCCGGTGCTGGGAGCCACGGGCGGTTGGGGGGTCAGCATGGGGTGCCTTCTCCTCCACGGCAGGGCAGCGGGTGTCTGGGACCCCAATGGGACATGCCTCCACGCCGTGTTTGTGCCCCCCAGATCATGCTGAACTCCCTGCATAAGTATGAGCCTCGAATCCACATTGTGCGGGTGGGCGGCCCCCAGCGCATGATCACCAGCCATTGCTTCCCCGAGACGCAGTTCATCGCGGTGACGGCCTACCAGAACGAGGAGGTGAGGGACGAGGGGGCAGGGGGTGGGGGGGGCTGTTCCAGGCAGAGTCCTGGGAGGGGCGGCCAGTGCGATAGTGTTCCTCAGACCAAACACCAACGCCTTTACAAATAAGCGTGTTTTGTCACCAAATGACTTTTTATTTTTATTTTTAAAACATACTTTCATGGTTGATTGTATTACAGATATTGCCCATGCCCCCTGACCCCCCAGGTCTTCACCCCCTATTGCCCGTGCCCAGGGGCTATGCAGTGAGTTTGTGGAAGTCCTTCGGTTTCTCTCTTCCCGTCCCCCAACCCACATGGAGACATGCCCGTCTGCTCCAGGCCTCCCGGCTTTGGGTCTCATTTTGTCGTCAGTTCCTTTCGTTCATTAGATTCCACACATCAGTGAGGTCCTGTGACACTTGGCCTTCTCGCTTTTCAAATGATTTCCCACAAAACCAGGCAGAGGGGAGAAGAGTTTCAATAAGTCCCTGTGCGAGCATTGCTGCACGGAGGGGGGCTGGGGGGCAGAGGAGGAGATGGGGGGCCTGGGGGCTGGGGAGGCAGCAGCAGGGCCCAGAGGAGGAGACCTCGCAGGAACGCACCCAAGACAGGCCTGCGGTGAAGGGTCCTCCATTGCCGCCTGTGGCTCTGTAACAGTGTCTAAACTAGAGGCGTCTACAACCTCCACAGGCAAGGATGTGTCAGACACTTAGGTAAAAGCCTGAGGCTTTCTTCAACAGGCCTGGGCCCCGGTGCTGCCTAGAAACGAGGCGCTGCTAGTGCCCGTCCAGGCCGCGGCGGAGCTGTGGGTGTGGACCGCCCGCTGGAGCGAGCAGGTCGCTGTTTCCCGAGCGGCTCGGGTTCGAGCTCTGCGTGTTGGTTGACACACAGAATGTTGTCAGCAGGAGACCCAGTGTCTTGTGAATTCCACTTAGAAAACGGGCCAGTAAGAACTTTCCATAAACGCGATGTTCATTTTTGTTTTTAATTTATTTGTACTGATTTCAGAGAGGAAGGGAGAGGGAGGGAGAGAAACATCCATGATGGATCGGCTGCCTCCTGCATGACCCCCTCATTGGGGATCGAGCCCACAACCCGGGCATGTGTCTGATGGGGAGTCGACCATGACCTCCTGGTTCATAGGTCAATGCTCAACTGCTGAGCCACGCCAGCCGGGCCACCGTGATATTCTGTATGAAATGGTGCCACTCCCCAGCCACTCGGACCCACCTAGAAAACTACCCGGAGAGGAGTGGGGTCATATTTGAATATTTACACGGGACGCGGGGGCCTCCCCGATTCTTAGTGCCGCTAAACCTCCGGCTGTCACCAATACACAGGACATGCGGCTTCTTGTTTTTCAGATCACAGCTCTCAAGATTAAATACAACCCCTTCGCCAAAGCCTTCCTGGATGCGAAGGAGAGGTGAGCGAGTCGCTGCCCCTTTGGGCAGAAACAAGCCGTAGCTGCGAACGCTGTTTTCCGCGTGTTCTCCTCCCTGACGCTGCAATACGCTTTTTGGACAGAAGCGACCACAAGGACGCGATGGACGACCCCGGGGACGGCCAGCAGTCCGGCTTCTCCCAATGTACGGTTTGTCGCCTCTGCTGGGAGCGGAGCGGAGCCGCCCGGGTCTGTGTGCGGCGCGCAGACCCCCTGTGGCTGGGCGAGGCTCAGGGCCCTGTGCTGCCTCTCCAGCCCCACCGGGCCCGGGGCCTCGAACCTCTGCTGCCCCCACGGCACCTTCCAGGGAGGCCTGGGGGAGGTTCCCGCCTCTCTCCTCAGCCCCCGGGTGGTCCCCTCACCCCCCGGGTGGGATGGCCCTGAGACCTAGGGGTGGTTAGAGTCTGTGCGGCGGGAGGGGAGCCGCTCTGGACAGTTCGCGTGTTGTTCCTGACTGAGAACTGCAGGGCCGACTGAGGAGCGATGCTTGGGAACAAACGTGTCTCCTTAGAGGCCCGGCTATGGGAGGGCAGATTAGGGCGCTGGTTTGGGGAAGACGCTGCTGAGGGGGCTGCTGAGGGCCAGGCAGCTCCAGGTCCCGCTTCCCCTGGGAGCCCGTGAGAGAGCAGAAGGAGGCAGGTCTGATGGCGGCTGGAGGGGGAGCACCTGGACCAGCCCCGCCCGGCGGGGAGGTGAATGGCTGCAGCTGGGAGAGAGGGCAGCACGTGCTGGTCTTCAGGAGGCCGATGAGCAGCGAGCAGCTCCCCACGCGCTCCGTCTGCGCCCCTTCCCTGAAGACCACCTGCTGGAGCGCCTCGGGCCTCCGGGGCGGCACGTACCGGCTCCTGGGAGGGCAGCACGTGAAGGGAGCACGTGAAGGTAGTACGTGACTGGCTCACGTGAAGGTGGTGTGACCAGCTCCGGCAGGGGTGGGCGTGCTGGAGGCCGTGGGGACCTGGTCCCGTGTTGTCTGAAGGGCCGGCCGCAGGTTGGGGGCCGGGTCGGAGCAGGCGCCCCTGGAGGTGGCTTCTCTGAGTTAAGGAGACGAGGCCCAGTGACTTCACAGAAGCAGCAGGACAAGGAGAAACCGGCCATGGAGGGCGGTGCTGGGGCGGGTTTCTGATTGACGGGTCCAGCGGGAGAATGAGCCTGAAACAAAACAAGCAGAACACGGGGTCCCACCGCCCCGCGAGGACAGGGGCTCCTGGGACTGCGGTGGAGGCAGCCGGGCGAGGGGGACGCGGGGACACGCCGCTGCTGCCCCGTCGGGCCCGAGTTTGTCTGCTGGTCCGTTTGCTTCATGCTCAGCAGTGCGGCCTGGGCTGCCAGCCGGGCGTCTGGGGGGCCGCGGGTCTGGAAGCCGGGTCCGCGGGGCCTCGGTGCGGAGCTGTGGCCACGAGGTGTGACCCCAGTGTGACCTGGGGAGCCCCTCATGGGCCGCAAGAACAGGATCCGCTCCCTGGCCACTCTGTGTCCTCTGGGATGGAGGCCGATGCCAGTGACCAGCCTTCTTTCCTCACAGCAGGGGGGTGGCTCCTCCCTGGCACCAGTGCTCTGTGCCCCCCGGCCGCCCCGCACCCCCAGTTTGGAGGCCCCCTGTCGCTGCCCCCCACGCATGGCTGTGAGCGGTACCCCGCCCTGAGGAGCCACCGGCCGGCACCCTACCCCAGCCCCTACGCGCACCGGAACAGCCCCCCCAGTAAGTCCAGGGCCCGCGGCAGAGGGGGACTGGGGGGCTGAGGGACACTGGGGGGCCGAGGGGGAGATGGGGGGCCTGGGGGCTGGGGAGGCAGTAGCAGGGCCCAGAGGAGGAGACCTCGCAGGAACGCACCCAAGCCAGGCCTGCGGTGAAGGGTCCTCCATTCCGGTCCTCGGCCAGGAGCCCTGGGCCAGCGCCTCCAAAGGCACGGATGTCCCACCCCCACCCCACACCCCACACCCTGCGCCCAGGCCTGGGGTCTCATCAGCCTCCCCAAAGGGTGTGGGGGTGGTCGGCCGGCACAGCAGCCCCCGCTTGCTCAGAGCCCCGTGATTGTCCGAGGGTGGGGTCCCGTCCCCACAGCCTGTCACCGCCCCAGGCTCTGCCCTGGTGGTTCTGGGCGCCAGCCGCGGGGTCCCTGGCCTCAGGTGGCCCCTTTCCTTGGCTGTCACACCGCCTCCCGCCTCCGTGCTGTCTGCCAAGAGGAGCAGCAGCTGAGGAACGCGCTCATGCAGCCACGTCATTGGGCCGGGCCGGGGCTCCCTGGGAAGGAGGGGGTCGCTGGGGCTAGTTCCCCCCGAGGCTGGGCTCGGGCAAGAAGGTCCCCTTTAAACCTCCCAGAGCCACAGCGGCCCCAGCCCTCAGCTCTTAAGAACTGTTTGGGGACAGGGAGGTGAAAGGGGTGAGTCCTCAGTCGAAGGAGCGGAGGTTGTCTGCAGGCAGCCGCGGCTCTAACGACAAGGCAAAGCCTCGTGCAGTGGGGTGCGTATTCACACCCAGGCAGGGGGTCGCAGGGCACAGCCATCCCTCCGGCAGAGCCCGGCTGCACTCATAGCAGCTCCAGCAGCTCCGGGGCCTCACTCAGCCGCTTCAGAGCCTGGCCCGCACCCCGGAGCCTTGACTGCAGGAAGGGCTGAGGGCGCATTGCACAGGGAAGCGCAGGCCCGCTCAGGCTGGTGGCTGCGTCCTGGGGACTGTGGGCTGCAACTGTGGCTCCTGGAGGACCCCGCCGACAACCACGCTCTCTTGCCCCCGCAGCCTATTCCGACTCCTCGCCTGCCTGCGTGTCCATGCTCCAGCCCCACGACAACTGGCCGGGCCTCGGGGTGCCCACCCATGCCCACACCGGCGTGCTGCCCGTGAGCACCGGCTCCGGCCCACCTGCGGGCGCCAGGTAACGTGTGCGCGGGGAGCGGTGCGGCCGAGCCGGGACCCCTGTGCCTGGCTGTGTGCCGCGTCCACTCGCGGGCCTTGATCCTGCCCTTGACCTGTGGGTGGGGTTTTCACGTGTAGGCTGACCACTTGCCAGGATGTGCAGGGGTCCCAGATCGCGTGGTGGCCGAGGTTCTGCTCGGGCCTGGGCTCTGGGCGTGGGGGCTGGGCCTCAGTGAGAGGAGGTGGGCCCTGCGTGTTCCGGGGCCCGACAGCCGCTGAAACCCCAGCCTCGTTTCCTTAAGGAAAGGACACAGGAGCCCCCGCCTCGGCTTCCTCACAGGGCTGTGGGGTCAGTAGGTAAATTTTTAGAAAAGGATTGAACATTTTTCAGCTGCAGTTGACAGTGTCAGTCAGGGTCGGGCGCACAGCACAGCAGGCAGTTACGTGGCTCGTTTGGAGCCCACGCGATCCGTCCTCCCCCGGACACCATGCGGGTGTCATTGACGGTGTTCCTCACGCGGGACTTTACCCCCAGGCTGTTCCATAACCGCCAATTCGGACTTAAGAGTAGGTTTCCAGAATCTTCTTCGGCAGGAGCTAGTGATGAAGGACATGCATCGGTTGGCCTTTCTGTAGGGCAGTGATGGTGAACCTTTTGAGCTCGGCGTGCCAGCATTTTGAAAAACCCTAACTTAATTCTGGTGCCGTGTCACATATAGAAATTTTTTGATATTTGCAACCATAGTAAAACAAAGATGTATATTTTTGATATTTATTTTATATATTTAAATGCCATTTAACAAAGATAAATCAACCAAAAAAATGAGTTCGCGTGTCAGAGGTTCGCCATCACTGCTGTAGGGAGTCGAAGCCGTGAGCATGCATGCTGGTCCCTGGTGAAGGCGGGTGACTGACCCATTGGCTGGAAAGTTACGCAGAAGGAGACGGGCTCAGAGGCCCAGCGGGTCAGCACCTGGATTACGTTTCCTCGTTGGATTCTTACAATAAAAGCTGACAGAGCTAGAAGCCAGGTCCATTTCCCGACGAGGAGACCTGTTCAGAGGCTGGACAGTACCGGGCGTGGGGCTCCCCTCCGGGCGGGTCTGTGGACATCACCTCGACCCCCACGGCGATGCAGCGCGTTGTCACAGAACCCCAGATGTGCCCAGGAAATGGTGCCCCTGTAATAAGAACTGAATTGTCTACAAACCAGCCAACTTTCGAGGGCTTGAGGTCACTGAGACCCCGCACATCAATGTGTGACCCGTGGTTACAAATGGGGTGCTGGCCGCGGGACCCCTGAGGCCTCGGCACTGCCCTGTCCTCCCGGCAGCTCAGAGCCACCTTTCTCTTCGCTGGGACCCGGATGTCGCCGCACCTCTGACCCCAGGCTTGTTGGCAAGTTCAAGTCCATGTGAGCTACAGACGGACTTGGTGAACACAGCCCGCCCAGCACAAGTCTCCTTCGCTCGTAGACGGGTTCTGTGGAGGAGAAAGACATTTTTTAAAAGCAATTTTAGCCCTGGCTGGTGTGGCTCAGTGGATAGAGCGTCGGCCTGCAGACTGAAGGGTCCTGGGTTCGATGACGGTCACGGGCACATGCCCGGGTTGTGGCTCGATCCCCTGGCCCTTCCTCTCTGCTGTGCCCAGTGCCCAGGGGTGGCGACCCAGCTGTTCCAGCCCCAAGCGCAGTGCATGGCGCCTGGTGGGGGGACTCGGAGGGACGCGTCCGCAGGCCCGGGCTCTCGGGGTGTCGTCTCCATCCCGAGGTCCCTGGGTGGGGAGGTCACACAGATGCCTCGTGAAGCACATCCTCAGACGTGGGGTTCAGTCCATCTGGGGTTCTGGGTTCCTGTCCTGGAGTCTCCATAGCAAACACTGAGGGCTGGGCCCCCGGCGGATGTGCCGATGTCCTGCGGCCGGCTTCCTGGCGGCTCTCCTGGCAGATAGCTGTGACGCGCCCCAGTGGGTCTAACATGGAAACTGCGGGCTGAAAGGCCGTGTCCCCAGTTCTTGGGAGCAGGGTTTGGGGGCCCCTCCTGCTCTGGTCTGGGCCCGGCTCGGGGTCTCTGATGGTCTGGGCCCAGCGCCGGGTCCCTGACGGCGTGTCCTCCCCTTGCAGCCAGTACCCCGGCCTGTGGTCCATGAGCAGCGGCGCCGGCACACCGGGCGCTCAGCAGGCCACGATGCCCAGTGGGCTGGGGGCCCCGTTCTTCCGGGGGCCTGCCCCCCACCCCGCAGCCCTGGGCCCCCCAGGCCCGGCCTCCTCCTCCTCGGGGTCCCCGCTGTATGACGGGGCTGCCGCGGCCCCAGACGTGCCCGACAGCCAGTACGACACCTCGGCCCTGGCCTGCCTCATAGCCTCCTGGACGCCCGCATCTCCGCCTTCCATGTGAGCGCACCCCGGTCTCCAAAGATGCAACGACTTCTTCGCTGTGGCCACGCGTGTTGTTGGTTCATCTGAGCACACGGGCGCCTCAGGGTCGGAAGGAAATACTATCACAGACAGGCGCCCTTGCCCGCCGGGTCCAGGTTGGCGCGGCCGAGCCATGAATGTGCTGCAGGTGAATGACATGCCAGCGGCCCCGTCCGGGACGGCCTTTCCCGCGTAGACAGCTTGGCATGCAGACTGTGACGAGGGCCCACCTTGAACTCCCTCCCTCCCTCCCGGCCGTCAGGGCCTGGGCACAGGTGAAATCATGGTCGTCTCCCTGGTGCCGGGTCTGCCCCGGGGACGGGTGGAGTGAGCCTGGGTAGCGATGCTTGTATTGTCGAACCTGCAGCTGTTTCTGTTTTTGTTCTGACACAATCGCCAAGACAATCAGCAGAAAGCCTTTCTGCACAATAAAGGCTCTACCAAACGCTGGTGCTGTCATTCACCGCCTCCCCTCCCCTGCTCTCCCTTCCCTTCCCCTCCCCTTCCCTTCCTGCTAAGACTGGCGCTGGCCAGGTAGACTGTGCCGCTGGTCCTAGCTGGCGGCAGAGACCTTGTCCCAAAGACACACTTCCGTCTGTCCGTCCGTCTGCCGGGAGAGGATAGAGGCGGGTGTATGGTGCGGTAGAGGGACGGGCCTGGCCCAGGGCAAGCACGTCAGGTGAACAGGCACACGGTTGGTGCATAAAGACAGACCAGCTGCACCGAGGTTTGAGCAGAGGGTGTCTGTAAAGACTTCCCCCTGGTGTCCCCGCAGCGACCAGACCCCCCTGTGCCGATTGGGGCGCTTTCTCCGCCCAGGGGGGGTCCTTATTCTAATCTCACTGCGGCCACTTGATGCTCCAAACCTCTGCTTCCCGGAGGCTACAGGTGGCCAGTCCACAGAGCCTGGGCACAGGCAGCTGTGTGAGCGCCCCCGTGGGTGTCGGAGGGCGCTGTGGGTGTGGGGTCCTGTGGGTGTCCAGGTGACCAGGACTGTGGGAACGTCCCAGAGCAGCGGAAAGAGCCGCTTGGAGGGACAGCCCGGCTGACTCAGTGTCCTGGTTGCGTTGTCCCTGCTGCCGTCCAGCCCTGGCTCCGGCCGCCTCAGCCGCACGTGCCGTGTCCAGGACTCGGATTCTTGGCCTCATGGAGTCCCCCGGGGAAGCGTGTGCCCTGCCCTTGGGCAGCAGCGCCTCCTGCTCTCAGGGGGGGTGGCTGCTTGTGAAGGGTGCGCCCACGTGGTGCCCTGATGGTGGGTCTGACTGCTCTTCAGGTGCAGGGTGGCCAGGCCAGAGCTGGGTGGCCATGGACGTGGTGGAGAACGCTTTTGGATAAACCGCTGCCCGAGGAGAACTGGGAATAAACCGGGCCCCGTGTAGGCGGTGGCTCCTGCCCGTGTAGGCGGTGGCTCCTGCCCGCATGGGTGGGGTCGCTGCGGGGCAAGGGGCCCTGAGGGAAGGGGCGGGTGGGGGGCATGCACCCTGCGATCCCATAGCACTGGGACCCCCTCGTCGAAAGCCGTGTCCCCAGCCGCTGTGGGAAGACTGGGCCAGGGTTTCCTGTCCCTGGGGTCCCCCAGCGCTGCCCCTGCCCAGGCCTCAGGAGGTGTCGGAATAGGAGGAGCCTGGGTCAGAGGCCAAGGCCACACGTGCTGCAGGCTGCGGGGGGCCTGAGTCCCGGACCCTCCCCCGGACCCTGGCGCTCTGCATGGGAGACGGTTTCACACACAGAAGATGACCAGGGCCTGGCTTGCCGAGTTCCTATAGGGCCCGGAGTTCACGGAATTAGTATGTTAACAAACTGAAGGGTGTGTTTCTGGTCCAGCCGTGGGGCCGTGGCAGCTGGACAGGGCCAAGGGCGTGCGGTTGGAGCAGAAGGCCTGGTTTGAGCCCCGGTGCGCCTCGCTGAGGGACCGGGGCTGAGGGACCTAGACGGCGAGTGCCTCTTCCACCCTGACTTCCTCTCCCTGTCCTGGCTGGACGCACTGATTGGCAGAGGCCTGAGTTAACAGACCTCCTTCTTCTTAAATAAAAATTGGTTCTGAAAACAGGAAGGAGAGAACGTTACAATCACAGACACTAGTGTCGTGGATAGCAAACCCGTTAGAAAGTAACCAGCCGCATGAAGCCACGCCAGCCAGGTGCCCACTCGCTCGGGACGCGCCTGAGCAGGGAGCAGGCTGGCCTCTGGTCCGAGGCGGAAGCGGAAGGACTGCCCGGAGCCCTGCCAGGTCCCTGGGGGAAGTGGGGATGGGAACGTGGCCCCGGCCCCTTTATGGCTGCGCTTTCCTGACGGACCTGCCTGGGAAGGTTTTGGGGGGGCGGTCCCCCCGCCCCCGCCCCGGTTTCTCTTCTGCTTGAAAGAGGGTTTATTGCTGACTCATGGGTCTCCATGGGCTCAGGTGTAAAAACCTCTGGGTATAAATAAACGAAAGGCCCTTGTTTTGTTCCAGGGCCTCGTACAGGTCCCCCCTCCCCCCTGTAAATCCCAGCAGGAGCCCATGCCCATGCCCCGGCCCCTAGAGGCCCCCCACTGTGGTTCTCGCCCAGCCATGCTCTACACACGTATTTCCCAAGTACGGAGGGAGGTAGGGTTGCCGGCTCTTTCCTCCCCTCCGGTGACTGCTTGCTGCAGCTCCAGCTGCTAAACATGTTCTTCCCACATCGGTTAGAGATGCATTGGCTGCACATGTACTAGGTGCACCGGTTAGTAATTGCGGATTTTGTAATCAAAGAAAATACGATAATTTCAAGAGAAACATCAAAAGTGCTTTATTCAAACTAACGTCCAAAAAAAAAAACACACACAAAAAAACCAAAAAACAAAACCAAAGTAACGTCCATTGCTAGCTACATATTTCCCCATCTTTCAGGTAATTGGTGGAGACTGTCCCAATAGAACTTTTCTTGTTTTGAGGCAAACCATTCAGGGACCCAATTTTCCACTTCTTCGTACCCTTTGAAGTGCTGCTCAGGAAGTGCGTGTGCCATCGATCGGACAAGTGGTCATCTGAGGGAGCAAGGTCTGGTGAATACGGCGGTGGGCTCATACCTCCCAGGCAAGATCTTTTAATGTGTCCTTAACTGGGTTTGAAGTGTGTGATGGTGCGTCATCATGAAGCAAAATTACTTTACTGTGTCTTCTGGCCCATTCTGGTGGTTTTATGATCAGAGCGTGGTTCAAATTGATTATTTGTTGTCGGTAGCGATCAGTATTAATGTTTTCACCTGGTGTTAGAAGCTCACAATACACCCCACCTTCCTGATCCCACCAAACGCAGAGCGTTGTCTTCTTTCCGAAGCGATTTGGCCTTGCAGTCGATGTGGATGGTTGACCTGGATCAACCCATGATTTTGTGCATTTGGGATTCTCAAAATAAATCCACTTTTCATCGTCAGTCACAACTCGATGCAGAAAAGACTTTCTTTCGTGCCGTTGAAGCCACATTTTACTGATGACTTTTCGGTTTTCCGTTTGTCTTCCGTTCAGTGGATGTGGCACCCACTTTCCTTCCTTTAAAATCGTTCCCATTGCTTGTAAACGATTGGAAATTGTTTGCTGAGCAACGTTTAATCTTCCTGCAAGTTGTTTTTGAGTTTGACACGCATCTTCATCCAATAATGCTTGTCATTGTTGGTCTTCAATCTTTTTCGGCTGACCTGGACGTTCTTTGTCTTTCACATCGAAATCACCACCTTTAAAGCATTTAAACCAGCGATCACAAGTATCTTGAGATGGAGCATGTTCACCATAAGCTTCCCGAAGTATTCAGTAGCACTTTTCTTCAAAATAAAGTAATGAATTAAAACTTCCCGCAAATGCTCTTTTTTTGGCACAGAATTCGACATTTCTAAATGTAAAAATATCTATGATGTTAACACCTTCAGCAAATTTGACATATGAAGTTTTGAAGCTTGTTGTCAATACAACAAAATAGCATACATATCAAATCACATGTATATCAACATATGTGTAACTCCATCTATTGAAAAAAATCCGCATTATTAACCGGTACACCTGGTATGTCTACTCTTTTTTCCCAAAGGTGTGTATTATATTTCTTTTTTTTTTTTAAATATATTTTATTGATTTTTTACAGAGAGGAAGGGAGAGGGATAGAGAGTCAGAAACATCGATGAGAGAGAAACATCGATCAGCTACCTCCTGCACATCACCCACTGGGGATGTGCCCGCAACCCAGGTACATGCCCTTGAC
>JAWPEG010000006.1:1194273-1206519 GCA_035771395.1 Myotis vivesi
ATCCATCCATCTATCCACCCATCCATCTATCCATCCATCCATCCATTCATCCATTCACCCATCCATCTACCCACCCATCCACCCATCCATCCATCCATCCACCCATCCATCCACCCATCCCTCCTATCCATCCACCCATCCATCTATCCATCCATCCATCCATCCATTCATCCATTCACCCATTCACCCATCCATCTACCCACCCATCCACCCATCCATCCATCTATCCATCCATCCACCCATCCATCCATCCATCCACCCATCCATTCATCCACACACCCATCCATCTACCCACCCACCCACCCATTCATTCATCCACCCATCCACCCATTCACCCATCCACCCATTCATCCATCCATCCATCCATCCACCCACCACCCATCCATCTACCCACCCATCCATCCATCCATCCACCCACCCACCCACCCACCCACCCATTCATCCATCTATCCATCCATCCATCCACCACCCATCCATCTATCCCACCCACCCAGGAGTCAAGAAAAGAAACCAGACAAGTTGGCATGTTGGAATAAAGCCAGAAAGTAGAAAACGGGGCTGGGAATGGAGGAGGGGCTCAAGGCCGAGGCTGTGTAGGGGCACTTTAGTGCTGGAGGGACAGGAACAGTGGACTGTGTGTGTGTGTGTGTGTGTGTGTGTAGGGGGGCACTGCCACCGGGACTCCGGGTTTCAGTGTGACAGGAGGGTTGCAGCCAGATGCAAGGGCCAAAGAGAGAGGGGCTGACGTGGGGTGAAGACCACTCTGTCAACACGCCTGCTGGTGCCACGAGTGTTGGGACAGGCCTGTGGCCGCGGCAGGCAGGGAGGAGGAGGGTGTTTGGGGGTCTTGTTTGCTTGTTAAGGGTTTGTGAGCAGAGGGCAGTGACCCAGCGGACTGGACTGACAGACCCCTGGAGACCGAGGCTATGGCGGAGCTACTGGATGGTCAGGGAGGAGCCCTGGCGACACTCTGGGGCAGGGGTCCTCAAACTGCGGCCCGCGGGCCACATGCGGCCGCCGAAAACATTTATCCGGCCCGTCGGGTGTTTTTGCCGCCGCTGTGTGCATAGGAATTTGTTCATAGTTTTTTTTTTAAACTATAGTCCGGCCCTCCAACGGTCTGAGGGACAGTGAACTGGCCCCCTGATTAAAAAGTTTGAGGACCCCTGCTCTGGGGTGTTGCGTCATGTGTCCTGGCCAAGGAGGGGTGGTGTCTGCCAGGTCACGGGCAGTTAGAGTAAAACGGGCTGAGGAGCAGGTGAAGAAGGGACTAGGAATGGAACAGAAAACCGAACCTCGGTTTGAACCTGCGCTCGACCTCTTACGATGGTTGGATCTTGGGGAGTCAGGTAACGAGCTGAATCCATGCTCCCCTCTGTCAAGTAATCATCAAGCGCTTGCTACCACCTGTCAGTGTTTACCGAGCCCCAGAGCTAAGCCACATGCTCCCCAGGCATCGCTCTCCACTGCTGGTGAGGCGATTTCCCAGGCCACAGGCTGGTCGGGGCCACTCCTCTGTCACTGGGATACAGGGCTCCATAGCTGCGCCTTTACCGCTGTCCTTAGGGTTAAAAAATAATCAGTATTCAAGGTGTTGTGAATCTTATAGAGGGGTTACGACCTCCCATGGTCTGCTAAATATACCTCTGTTAATACAGCCCCACGTTCCGAGAAACGTAGTTTCACTGTCAGCGTATGGTTAACTCAGCTCCGGGGCATTTGACTGATTTGAAAACTCGGTGCCACACGGGGGTGGCAGAGCCCTCAGAAGGGACAGATGCTGAAATCACGCCTGTTCACACGTGTGACGCCGTCTGGCGTTTGAAGTGGGCGGGTCAGGAGCCCTCTGTGAGGGAGGAGCTGCTCTGCTGACCGGAGCACCCCTCCCCCTCCCCCGCCTCTGACTTGAAGACTCTTCATTCTGTTCCCGTTGCATCTGTGGGCAACTCGACAGCCTGTCTCCTGAGCTGGTTCCTGGCCTTCGCCGCCGTCGCTCAAAGCAGCACCCACCTCTGCCTGCATGTGGGACGGGATGCTCTCTGTCCGGGTGCTTTGTTTGTTTGTTTATTTATTTACTTATTTATAAACATGTTTTTATTGATTTCAGAGAGGAAGGAAGAGGGAGAGGGAGAGGGAGAGGGAGAGGGAGAAACATCAATGATGAGAGAGAATTATGGACCGGCTGCCTCCTGCACGCCCCTCACTGGGGATGGAGCCCGCAACCCGGCCCTGTGCCCTGACGGGGAATCGAACCCTGACTTCCTGGTTCACAGGTCGACGATCACGCTGACTGAGGGGCGGGAAGGGGCTCCTTTCACTGTCCAGCTCCCCAGTTGGTCAGTATGTCCTGTCAGTTTCCAGGACTGGCTGAGAGAGAGTGAGGGGCTGAGGCAGAGGCAGCGGACTCCAGGCAGGACTGTGCCCACACAACGCAGACGCGGGAGCCGGGGGAGCTGTGCGTGGCCGCCAGCGCGTGGCCCTCCCAGGGCTCCCGCCCGTGGCCTCTTCTGTTTCTGTCGCTGGCGCCTGGGACGCTCCCATCCGAGCATGAGGCCGGGTGGCCAGCACCGCGGGCGGCACTTCAGACGGGAGTAGGGTTAGCGTAGACGAGGCTCTTTAAGAACAGCGCCTGTGCGCACCCTGCGCGGAGCTGGAGTCCCCCCGCCCCACCCCGCCCCTAGGACACACGGACTGTGCGCTGTGCAGTGCGATTCTCTGTGGTTTATTCGCTCACCATCGTGACGGAGGAGTCCTGGTCAGCGCCCGCCCCGAGGCAGCGCTGGGCTTCACAGCGAATGAGAACCAGAAGGTGAACCGCACCCCTAGCCCAGGGGAGAAAGGACAGGCCCGTCCTCACGGCCTGAGGGCCTGCTCGGTGCTGTTTGACCGCTCCTCTCGGCAGCAACCTCCATCCGCCTTTCAGATAAAGCAAGGAAAGCCTTAGAGCAGGGCTCAGCCCGGCCGGCCTGCTCAGGGGCTGAGCGTCAGTCTATGACAGGGAGGTCACGGTTCGATTCCCGGTCAGGACACAGGCCCGGGTTGTGGGCTCCATCTCCCGTGGGGGGCGTGCAGAAGGCAGCCGATCCATGACTCTCTCTCATCATTGATGTTTCTCTCTCTCTCTCTCTTCCTCTCTGAAATCAATAATAATAATAATAATAAAAGAATGGGTTCAGACATATTTAAAAATTAACATCAAGCCTAGTTTGGCTCAGTGGATAGCGTCTTGGCCTGCGGACCAAAGGGTCCTGGGTTCGATTCTGGTAAAGGGCACGTACCTTGGTTGCAGGCTCCTCCCTGGCCCGGGCCCTGGTTGGGGCTCATGCAGGAGGCAACCAGTCAATGTGTTTCTTTCATGTGGATATTTCTCTCTGTCTTTCCCTCTCTCCCTAAAAATCAATGGAAAAATGTCCTCGGGTGAGGATTACCAACAAGAGACAATTGACATCAAGCTCTTGCGGAATAAATGGTCAAGTGCCATTGATGGGAGACGCCCGCACGTAACGCCTGTATTTTTCCTCTGGGTTGAGAACAACACAGCCTGAGAGCCAAGAAAGGTGACAAGTTTTCCTGTTGGAGAAACTGTAGGAGTGGAATGTGAACACCGAGAAGCAGCTTTGGCAGTGCCCTCGGGGGAAGGGAGCCTGTGGGCGGCTGCGGGCTGCTGCCAGCCGGGCCTGCCAGCCGACGTCAGGGCCGCCGCCCCCAGATCCGCGCCAGCTGGGCCGCCAACTGTGCGCGCGTGGATTGCTGTGGAGCACTTGGCTGTGGCCGCGGGAGGGGACGGACTCCACGCAGGCTGCTGGCAGCGCCGGGAGGAGCCCGGACACAGGAGAGTCGTTGGGATTCGCTTTTGTCAGTTACGTAAATTAGAAACACGCACAGTTTCAAGTCGGAGTTGAATTTAGTTATGAGATCAGTGAGTGGGAACTCTGACCACAAATCGCTGCGCAAGTTCGTTTTTTAAGGCCAGAGTGTGACCTCCCGTCTAACGGGCTCTGCTTGCCGCGCGGCCAGCACCCCACGGCTTCCCGTGTGCGCGCGCGAGAGGCCGTGCCCACTGAGGACGCGGCCGTGCTTTCTGGTTTCCTGAGTGGGCTTTGGCCTCACTGTCAGGCCAGGCTCCTTGCTCTCCTGCTCTGAGGGACCAAGAAGCGAGGGAGAGGGGGTCCCGGCCGTTTCACTCCAGGAAGGAAACAGCTCAGCTGGGGGGCTGCATCCACGCGGATCCCACATCGAGGGCTCGCAAGACGATTCTCCAGAAAAAGGCCTTGGAAACACTGAGAACAGAAGGTGGCAGGCCCTGCCCTCCACGGTTGAGCATCAACCTGTGAACCAGGAGGTCACGGTTCCATTCCTGCTCAGGGCACAGACCCGGGTTGTGGGCTCCATCCCCAGGGGGGGCGTGCAGGAGGCGGCTGATCCATGACTCCCTCTCATCACTGATGTTTCTATCTCTCCCTTCTTCTCCCTTCCTCTCTGACAAACACATCAGAAAAAAACAGAATGTGGGCAGGTCCTGTCCAGCAGGAAGCCAGGACCCCCTGTGGGCGGACCCCCTGCAGCAGGGCCCACACCTCTGCACCCGCAGCCACGCCCTCCGGCCCTCTCCCGCCTCATTCCTCTGGGTGGTTTTAAAAACTGGTCTGAATGTGATGATGAAAGGACCCACTGGCCTAATGGGGGCTTGTCTGTGTCGGAGCAAATCGTCAGGACAGTAGAGCCGCTGAGGAGAGGCGGTGCCACGGGGCTAGGAGACTCGGGTTGAACAGAACTTACCCCGGGTGTGGGGTGTGTTGGCTTGTTTCTCATCTCATCTTACACGATCGTGCAGCTCTGGGAAGGCCAGTAGGAATATAAAATGCAGCAACTTGTTTTGTTTTAAAAAATACTGATGCCCAGCCAGCATGGCTCAGTAGTTCAGCATCGACCCATGAACCAGGAGGTCACAGTTCCATTCCTGGTCAGGGCACATGCCCGGGTTGCAGGCTCGATCCTCAGTGTGTGGCCTGCAGGAGGCAGCCGATCCATGATTCTCTCTCATAATTGATGTTTCTCTCTCTCTCTCTCTCTCTCTCTCTCTCCCTCTCCCTCTCCCTTCCTCTCTGAAATCAATAAAAATATATTAAAAAAAAATACAACTTTCAGCTCTAAATTTTCCCCTATGCATATTAAGGAAATCAGGGAATTTTAGAAATTAAAAGCTGCTAAATTTCTTAAAGGTGAATTCTTAAAATTTTCTGTTCTCAACAAAAATGTAAAGCACTTCGAAATATATATTTAATTATTCATTTTAATTTACTTTTGATAAACCGTTGTTTTATAGTTCATGAAGTATTTACTTTAAGTCGAGAAGGGTATATGTATCAACATGTTATCTGTCAAAAAGATTTAATGGAGAAAATAAGTTACTGATATGGAAAAAATGGACTCTGATCCATACCTCACACCACACACAAAACCCATTCCGGATGGATGAAGACTGGGGGTGTCAGAAGTAAACGGGAAAACTGTCCCTGCCATTTGCTTGCTTTTCCCCGTGAGGCGGTGTGGACGCTGATCCAGGCTCTCCGGGTGTCTTGTTTACTGGGTCACTTTGTTGCTAGTCCTGGTCAGGACTATGACCACAGGCTAGCTGACTGCTGCCTTGCCCGATGTGTTTGCCTCCGAGATCTCCCCTTTGACAATGCACTGGGGGTGGGGCTGCTGTCGTCCACTTGTTCTGTACTCCGCGTTAGTGAGCCTCGGCTTACAGGAAAGTTGCTGGTTTCCGTGACTTGTCCCAAATCGGTACAACTGACTCACTGATGAAGCTGAAGGGGGTGGGGTCAACCACAGGCAAGTCTCTCACCGTTCTTACATAAAGTCTAGTAGGTTTTTATGAATAAACACTTTCCAATAGGCTTTTGGTCAATTAGAGCCTTGAAATTGTTGTTTTTGAAAATAATTATTTTTTTACATAATTTTTTTCTTTTTGGGGAGAGGATTTGCTGCCATTCTTTGCGCTGCCAGATGGAAGTCCTGCCCATTGATCTGAAACATGTCTTCTTTCCAAATATGAGCATTTGATGCTATAACTTTTCCTCTAAGCATTGCTTTGGCTGCTCCTCACAAATTTTGACAAACTGTTTTTATTTTTCTCCAAATCAAAATATCTTTTAGTTTTCCCATTGACTTTTTTTCCTTTGAAACACTGCATATTTAGAAGTGTTCAAGTTCTAAGCATTTGGAGATTTACTACATATATTTCTTTTACTGACTTTTCATTTAAATTCATTTTGTTCGGATAATCTACTTTGTAAGATTTCAATTCCTTTACATTATGGACACTTGTTTTTTGGCCCTGAATATGATCAATGTTGGTAAATGTTCCATATGTACTTGAAATAAATGTGTTGTGCAGGGGGAGGATGCATTTTTTTTAAAAAATAGATATCAATTAAAACAAGTTGATCCTAGTGTTTATCAAGACTTCTAAATCTTTATTAGTCTAATCTGTTGTCTTCTTGTTTTATCAATTACTGAGAGAGATGTGTTATAAGCTCCAATTAAAATTATAAATTTGTCTATGTTTCCTTTCACTTTAATCAGTTTTTGCTTCACATATTTTGAAGATCTGTCCAGCGCATACCAAGTTAGCGTTGTATGTCCTCAAGATGAATCGATCCCCTATCATTATGGAATTGCCCTCTTGTTTCCTTGAATTCTTTGCATTGAAATCTACTTTGCCTAATGTTCATCTTGCTATTTCTGCATTTTTGGACTGGCGTTCTGATAATTTGTTTTTCAGTATTTTACTATTAGCATCTCAGTGCCCCCCCCCCCATCTATCTATCTATATATATATAGGCAAACATATATAAAGACAAATATATATTTAAACTTGACTGTTTAGACCAGAAGTCAGCCAGCTAAGGCCCCTAGGCCCAAACCACCATCTGGTTTTGTAAATAAACTTTGCTGGATCACGGCCACGTCCATGTATTTGGGGCACGCAATGACCGACTTCTTGCTCCAACAGCAGAGAGCGGGCTGCACGCCGAGCATAACATGATTACTATCTGGCCCTTGGCAGAAATCCCTGGGTTCGACTATTCACTGAGGTCATCAATATGCTTGGGCTTAAATCTATTATCTTGTTACTGGTTTTGGTTTTTCCATCTGTTGTCTATTCTGCTCCTTTCCTGTCTTCTTTTGGATTGGCTGTGTTTTAATAATTCAGTGTGATTGGCTAATCAGCTGCATTCCTTTTTGTGCATGCATGGTTGCTCTGGGGTCTAGCATGTACCTTAAAAACGTATCAAGTCCACCTTCACATAACAGGAGGCCACGCGTCTATAATATTATGGGTCTTGAAGAAGCCGGTGATAGTTTCCTGGCGTTTCCTGCTCTTTATCCCTTTTCTTTTCTGGTGGATGCACTTTACCTTTTCATCTGTTATAAACCCCAGAATATGTTTTTATTATTTTTACTTTAAACCATCAATCTCTTTAAAAGTCATCATCTCCACAAGAATTCTCGTTATGTTTTGTTTCACATTTCAGTTCTCCAGGCTGAGGAGCAAATCCAGCCTCTCTCCCTCCTGCTGTGATCTCTAACAGATTCTGATGACATTCCAAATTCTAAACCCAAATAAAAACGGAGGGTCTGCACGCTTCCGTCCCCTTCTGGGCATTTCCACCTGCAGTGTCTCACCCTGTCTTCCTGGGGGCATGGTACCGTCATTCCCGTTTTATAAATGACTAGAGGCCCGGTGCATGAATTTGTGCATGGGTGGGGTCCGGCCGCCTGTCCCCGATTGGGGCCCAGCTGGTGGTGGGGAGGGGACATGGGAGGTTGGCTGCCAGCCCCGCCCCTGGTCGGGGTGGAGTGGGCTGATTGGGGGCGGGGCCGGCCTGAGGGGTGCTGCGGGTGGTTGGGGGGCCCCAATTGGGCTGGTTTGCTGCCGCAATACTTGTCATAGTGACTGGTTGTTCTGGTCGTTCAGTCGTCTGGTCGCTTGGGTTTTATATATATAGATGGAGAATCAGAGGCGAGCCGCTGTCAACCTCACTCCAAGGCTGAACATTCACTGGGAAGAAGCAGCTTATTCATCAGCATCGCTGTCCACTTTGGTGGTTCCTGGCGGCGAGCTGTGAACACCTGACCCCCGGTCAAGGACCGTGAGGGGCCTGGGGTTCCCCCGCCTGCAAGCTCCTGGCCAGCCTGCCCAGGCCACGGTGCCCATCAGGCTGCAGAGCAGGTTCTACTCACGGCTTTAGGAGAGCACGGGCCCCCCAACCTCAGTCCATATAAGGCCACCCACGAGGACACCTGGCCTTGTGCGGTGCGGGGAGAACCTGCCTTGGACATGAGGTTCACATGGGACACGGCCACCTGTCCGGGAGGAAAGCACCTTCAGTGCACTACGGTGGCCACGCCCGCCCCTTGCCCAGGAGGAAGGTCCCACCTGCGTCTCCCAAAGCCGTTCGTGGACAAGCAGCCTTGAAACACTGCCCAGGCCCAGCCGGCGTGGCTTGGTGGTTGAAGGTCGACCTATGAACCTGGAGGTCATGGTTCAATTCCCAGTCAGGGCACATGCTCGGGTTGAGCACGGGCTCGATCTCCAGTGGGGGGCATGCAGGAGGCAGCCGATCAATGACTCTCTCTCATCATTGATGTTTCTATCTCTCTCTCTCTCTCTCCCTTCCTCTCTGAAATCAATAAAAATATATTAAAAAGGAGAAAAGCTGCCCAGAACATAAGATATGCAGAAACACAAAGGACCCACAGAGAACTGTCTCCAACATCCAGCCCTTAAAAATGGAAGGGACCAGGGGACTAAACTTTCATTATTCCTGCTTCAGGGCCAGGTCTGTGTGGAAATGCTGGCTTGTTTGCGTATTGTAGGCACCGCCCTCGGGTTTCAGAGAAGTGAAGGTGAGGAGCCAGGTGAGCAGAGATGACGGTTTATTTCTAGATTTGTTACACTTGTCTGCTTCTACAAAACCCTCTCCTTTTCAGTTGAAATTTATTGTGGATTTTTAAGCCTTCCCTGAGCCACATTATCAAGTTCGCGTGCCATGGGTTGTCAGAGGGGAAGGTGGGCTCCCGGTTTGTCAAGACCACGTCAGCAGTGGGGTGATGGCACAGGGCACCCGGCAGGTGAGGGCTGGGGTGAGATGAAGCCCCAGGCCACTTACCCCAGCGCGGCCGCTGATCCCTGGCTCTCCACTGCCCGTCTCACATGTCCACGGAAGGCGATCTGGGACCTGAGACCCACAGGCACTGGGCTTATTATCGTGGGGGGTGGGGGTGGGGACCGCCCAGGGGAGCACGTCCAGGGACGGAGGAGGCACACCTGCCCGCCCACCCCACCCCCTTCCCTGAGGTGGGTGAGCTCTCTTTCAATGACATAGAAGTTTTCCCCGAAAACCGCCTCAGTAGGCGGCCGGAGCAGCCAGAGGAAGCCAGCTGTGCGCGAGGGAGGATATTTCAAGCGTGAGGCTCGGCGGCACCGGCACGGCACCGAGGCCCCACTCTGCTGGAGGTCTGGGATTGTGAAGAGCTACAAAGGGCAAGGAGTCGGGGCCGTTTGTGGGGGAAAACCTGCAAAACTTGAAATGAATAAATGTGTCACGAAATGTCCACAAAATATAACGCTGCCCCAACTGGCTTCCTGCCGTGTCACTAAACCGTACACTTGGTGTCATGTGGGCTGCGGTGGGTTTTTAATGCGTTTGCTCCGTAGTGGCTTGGCTTCTGCAACCAGGAAGCCCAGAGCGGTAAGAAATGAAAGCGCTCAGGAGAGGGTGCCAGGGGAGGGGGGTGCGTGGGGAGAGGGGGAGGGGGAGAAGGAGGGGGTGGGGGAGGGGGAGGGGGCTGACCCAGCGGGCTCAGCTCTGGGTTTCCCATTGTCCTGTTGCTTTGGCCGAGCTTCCCTGTCTCTTCATGCAGAGGACTTCCCGTGGACCGGAAAGAGTTCGGTTGGTCTCTACCGCACCCGCCCTCCCCCACAGTGCACCGGGTCCGTGGGGGGGGCCACCTGCCGCTCCGCATGCTGCCTAGAGCCTGCTGGGTGTCTTGGGTGGTTTAGCTTCACTTTTGTTTCTTTGCTAAAAATCTCTCTATATAAAAGTCTAATATGCAAATTGTCCCCTCGGGAGTTCAACCGGGAGACGGAGGCAGGTGCCTCCCATGGTCCTTGGTAACTGTCTGGGCAGGACCCACTCCTTTGCCCTTACAGACCCCATTCCTCCCCTCAGAGCAGGCGCTGCTCCCACTTCCCCCACAGACACCCCCTCACGTCTGTCTCTTTACATATTTGCAAAATGGATCCTTCCTTCCCTTCTTTGGATGCAAACGTGAGCCCGTTTCCTGGGAGCATTCCTTGAGTCTGCCTCTCATTTTGTATAAAAGGTCGTTTTGCAGAAAGACCAAGTTTTACTTATTGTATGCGATAGGCAGGCTGCCCCAAAGGGGATCTTCCCTGAGGTCCATCAGTCCCGTGTGAACCAGGGTCTGTGCTGACGGCACCACCCTGTTCGCTGAGCTAGCATTCCTGTTGGATAGGGGCGGGGACAGGAAGGACAGGTTGTATTTGCATGTGTCCTAAGGCTACAGTGTCCTCATGCTGACCTCTTTGTTGGTTGTGCTCCCTAAGGTTGCTGGGCCCCACTTTTTATAAAAGAGGTCATGCTGGTGTCTGTGGGTTCCATCCAACATGCACACCCAGGTGTAGGGATTCGGTTTCTTCAGGCTCTCTCTTTGCCCCCCCCCCTCCCCCCAATGCCTCCAGAGTTCTCACCTCTCTACCTGCAGGGAAAGAATGTGGGGGATTAAGGAGTTGACCATGGCCTCCCTTACTGGTCAGAGCTGACTTATTAATGCCTAGAACGAAGTTCATACATGGGCAGAAACCTGGCTCTGCTGTAAATCTGCCGTGAGAACTTGGTGGTGGTGGTGGGGAAAGGGGGGTGGGAGGGTGGGAGGCCATCTCCCTCAACACGGCAGACCTGGGTTTCCAGCTCAGGGACACCTGCTGTTGTTTTTTTATTTATTTTACTAGAGGCCTGGTGCACGGATTTGTGCATCAGTGGGATCCCTCGGCCTGGCCTGTGGGGATTGGGCTGAAACCAGCAGTCCGACATCCCCCAAGGGGTCCCGGAATGCAAGAGGGTACTCTGCAAAGTTGCTGTCGCTTGGCAGCTCCTGCATTGAGCGTCTGCCCCCTGGTGGTCATTGCGTGTCATAGCTACTGGCTGGTCAGCCAGTTGCTTAGGCTTTTATATATATAGGTTATTTTTATTTCCCCCCAGTTTTCTTGAATAGCTCATACTTTTTTTTTTTAATTACTGTTTAAGTATTGCAAATAGTAGTGCATATGTCTCCTTTTTCTCCCATTGACCTCCCCCTGGCCTCCTCCACCCCCTGCCACATGCCCTCCCCCCTCCCCTCACTAGTGTCTGTGTCCATGGGTTATGCTCATATGCATCTATACAAGTCCCTTGGTTGATCTCTTACCCCACCCCAGAACCCTCCCCTGCCTTCCTGATGAAGTTTGACCATCTGTTTGATGCTTATTTCTGGATCTATTTTTGTTCATCAGTTTATGTTGTTCATTAGATTCTACAAATGAGTGAGATCATGTGATATTTATCCTTCTCCGACTGGCTTATTTCACTTAGCATAATGCTCTCCAGGTCCATCCATGCTGTTGCAAATGGTAAGAATTCCTTCGTTTTTACCGCAGCGTAATATTCCATCGTGTAGATGTACCACAGTTTTCTAGTCCACTCATCTGCTGATGGGCACTTAGGCTGTTTCCAGATCTTAGCTATGGTGAATTGTGCTGCTATGAACATAGGGGTGCATATATCCTTTCTGATCGGTGTTTCTGTTTTTTTGGGGGGGGATATATTCCTAGAAGTGGGATCACTGGGGCAAATGGAAGTTCCATTTTTAATTTTTTGAGCAAACGCCATACTGTTCTCTACAGTGGCTGCCCCAGTCTGCATTCCCACCAGCAGTGTTGTTTTTATTTTTTAAAATATTGTTATTGATTTCAGAGAGGAAAGGAGAGGGAGAGAAACTTTAATGATGAGAATCATTGATCGGCTGCCTCTAGGGATGGAGCCCACAATCTGGGTATGTGGCCTGCCCGGTGGGAACTGAACTGTGACCTCCTGGTTCATAGGTGGACACTCAGGCCCTAGGCCATGCGCTGGTGACCCCTGCTGTTGTAACTGGCAGCGGGGGGGGGGGGGG
>JAWPEG010000006.1:1206593-1254744 GCA_035771395.1 Myotis vivesi
GGGGGGGAGGGAAGTTAAAATGACTGATTTTACAGAAGCCAGGCCGCACTCTCCGTAGCCACTTCATCCCCGGGCTGCTGGGCTCCCAGCACCCACTTTTAGCTGAAGGGCACCCGGAGGAGTCGGAGTCAGGACCCTGGACGTGGCTCAGGGCAGGTGCCCGGCCTGCAGAAGCCCGTGTTTCTGCGTGCGGAGCAGCCTGAATCCCTGGGGGAGCAATCCGGGATGGGGTCGCGGGGGCATGTTCCTGTGTCCACTGCTGGAGGGTGGGCCTCCCGGAGTGGGAGGGGCTCTCCTGGGAGACCCCCTGGGACTGAGCCCGGGCCTCCCCGCAGAGCAGCCAGGGCTCAGGGACTGTTGCTGGGGGCGGACAGCAGGGATGGGGCAGGCTGTTTATCTTGTGAGCTCTGCCTGCAATACCCCCCCCTCCCCCCCCTCCCCCCGATGCAGGAGCAGCCGGTCCCTGCGCCCAGTCTGCGTCCGCTGCTGACGCACTTGCTCCTGGATTTGCATTCCCTGGTGGTTCTGTTCTGTGTCAGTAACACCCCAGGAACACGCGGGGGCGGGAAGCTGCTGGCGCGCGCCCTCCCTCCCCCCACAGGGCGTGCAATGGACTTGGCGGCAGCAGCTCCATCCCTTCCTTGCGGGGCAGGGGGGCGGGTGCAGAGTGAAAAATAGCCTCCCCCCACTTTTCACTCCGCGCCTGTGGGCGGCCTTTGCAGGCCCGGCTACCTGGTGTCCAGCACCCCCCGCCCCCCCAGCCGCGGTCTGCAGAGCGAGGGGCGGCGGCGCACGGGGCGCAGATGCAATATTCAGTCTCCCTGCAAAGGGGGCAGCAGCCCAGCGCGGGGGCGGGGGCCGGGCTGGGGTTCTGGGTCTGATGATGCCCCTCAGGCGCCCATTGAGAAAAAGGCTCAGAGGCACCCGTGTCCCCGCATTGAGCATTGACGCAGGCGGCTCTGACGCCAGCAGCCGGGCGGGGCGGGGCGGCGGGGCCCGCAAGGGGTTCGCGAAGGCCGGTTGCCCGAGCCCCCTCTGCCGCCCCCACGGCCGCGTCCCCCCTGCCCCCCGCGAGCCACTGCACCCCTCCTGTGGATCCCCGAGTCCTGGCCCACCCCCTCAGTCTCCCGCGTCCCCGCACTCTCCGCAGCCCCGCTCCGCTCCGAGCGCCCCTCCAAGCGCCCCTGCGGCTCCCTGAGGTCTCCCCCTCCCCTCCCCCCTGCACACCTTCCCCCGCCCCTCTCCCTGGAGCCCTCCCCCCCCTGCAGTCCCCCAGAGCCTGCCAACCCTGCAGCATCTGCCCGCCCCAACCTCCCAAGACCCCCTTTGCTGGGAGAGCGGAGGAGGGGCAGGTGCGGGAGGGAGGGGGTCTGGGTGGGGGACTGGGTGGGGCTGCAGGTGGCCACCCAGATGGAGCCACTACTGCTCGCCCCTCTGCAGACCCGCTGTCCCCAGACCTGCCCTGGCCCCTCTCCAGCCAGCGCCTCCCGGGCAAGGCCTGAACCCACTGGAGTCGGGGTTATTTTTATGTTAAAAAGCCTTTAGGAAGAAAAGAGGGCTCTGAGGGTCTGTCTGGCCAGGACCCTGCACCACAACCCCTGCTTCTCCTTCAGAGCCCTGGCCTTGGACCCTGGGAGCGGCCCCGCCGCCTGCCCGCTGCCCGCTGCCCACTGCGGGACAGCCCTGAGGGCCAGGAGCTGGGGCAGGTGTGGCTGCTGCGCCATGAAGCTGAGCAGGGGGAGGGCAGATGATTCCCAGCGGGTGGGCTTCCTCCGCCCCTGGGGCAGGACCCTGCCTGAGGCACCAGCTCCTACAGGAGCGAGAAGGTCTCTCGTGAAGGCCGGGCCCACTTCGGCCACGACGAAGCCTCCAGCCTTGAGTTCTGATGTCCCCGCTCTACCCACTCGGACGGTGGATGCGGTCACTAGATCTGGTGTCCTGGTGGCACCCAGCGTCCCAGCGTCCCTGCAGCGGGCAGCGTCCTCCGGGTGGAGGGCGGTTCCTGTTATAACCTCCTTCTCGTCTCCAGTGAGTCCCAGCTGCGCCTGAGAGTTAACCTCACGGATGATGTCTGACCCTTGGACACGATATTCCCAGCAGCATCACTCACCAGAGCCGAAGGGTGGCCACAGCCAAGTCCGTCATCTGAAGGGAGGGAACGAATGACGCCTGTGCACGGCTACCCTTCAGCCGGAACCGGGAGTGGGGACCCCACACTTGGGGCGATGGTACAGCCGGGTGAGCCTGAGAACGTACGCAGGTGACAGAAGGGACAACAGGGACAGGGGCTGTGACTCCTCTCACACGAGGCGCCCAGAGGCGTCGGATCCACAGAGACGGACAGTGGGAGGGCGCCCGCAGGTGGGGGAGGGCTGTGCAGTTGTCTGGTGGGCACGGAGTCCCTTTGGGGACGATGAAGAGATGGGGTGATGGTGGTGGCTGCACAACCTGGTGAATGTAGTCAATCCCCAGAATTGCTGGCCTCAAGCTGGCCGGGTGACATGTTATAACAATGACAGGCAAGCACACGTGTCTCAGAAATGACGCATCACCCAGGTCTTAACACCCCCCCCCCCCGGCAGTTCAGAGCACAGCACCCTCAGGCGTGGCACCCGCTGGCACAAACCCCACCTTTAAATGGACCCTCTGCCGCCCTGAAACCGACATGAGACGAGGCCCTGACAGCCCCCGAGGGCCTCCTCGGCCTCTCATATTTTGCCAAAAAAGCTGTTACATGCTTTTGAGAAGGTCTGGGAGTGACTGCATGCTATGCCCCTCAGTCTCCCCTCTGACAACATCTTCCATCTAACAGATTTTTTTTTTAAACTTTTTTTTTTTAATATATTTTTATTGATTTTCCACAAAGAGGAAGGAAGAGAGACAGAGAGTCAGAAACATCGACGAGAGAGAAACATCGATCAGCTGCCTCCTGCACATCTCCCACCGGGGATGCGCCCACAACCCAGGTACATGCCCTTGACCGGAATCAAACCCGGGACCCTTCAGTTCGCAGGCCGACGCTCCATCCACTGAGCCAAACCGGTTTTGGCAAACGAATATTTTTTTATGGAAAATAATTTCAGTGTCTTGGTTACTGCTAATCTAAGTGTGTTGGTTTCATGTTACTGCTGTAAGATGACCACAGGTTAGTGGCTTAAGACAACGGAGTTTGTTCCAGTTCTGGAGGCCAGAGGTCAGAAGCCCAATAGGTCTCCCCGGCTAAGATCAAGGTGTCCCTCCGGAGGCGCCAGGGGAGAGTTCATTTGGCCTTTCCTGGCTTCCAGAGGCGCCTGGCCCCTCCCTCCATCTCCACAGCCAGCCCCTCCCCCTCCCTCTGACCGCAGCAGGGGGTGGGGACACCTCCTCTTTAAGGATGCTCATGACTCACCTGGGCCCAGCCTGGCCCACCTGATCACTCAGCTTAGCCATGTCTGGGGCCGTGATTCTGCCATCACGCTAAGGCATCTGTTAGGGTTCACGACTTTAATTGGAAATATTTGCTTCACAAGAACTTGGAGGCAGGAAACCAGCTTGCTCGAAACTTATTCATGTTCAGGGAAGAGCTTAGCTAAGGTTCTCCTGTGTGATTGTTTAATTTAAATTTTTATTTTTTTTTCAGAGAGGAAGGGACAGGGAGAGAGAGAAACATCGATGAGGAGAGAAAATCATGGATCGGCTGCCTCCTGCAGGCCCCTCACTGGGGATGGAGCCCACAGCCCAGGCATGTGCCCTGACCGGAATCAAACCGTGACCTCCTGGTTCATAGGTCGCCGTTCACAACTGTAAGCCTGCTTTTGCCCCGCCCTGTGCGTCCTCTTTGCTCCCTCAAACCTTGCAAAGCTGAGCCAGGGCTGACTCCGTGGGCAGGGAGACGGCTGGGCCTGTGGGGGGAGGCCAGGCTGACTGTCTCCTTGCTGGGAACCCCTGGCGCCCACCTGTGGCCTCGGGCAGACCTCATGCTCAGTCCCACTCCAAGGCCCTGCTCCCTGGCTCTTTCGCTCGTCAGCGCCCCCCACCCCCCGCACCCCCCAACCGCTCACCTTCCCTCGGTCTCCAGGGGCCCCTCCTCTCGGGCACCCTCACCTGGAGCCGGCTGGCCCCTCTCACCTGGACCACAGCCTCTGCTCTGAGTCCCCACAAGAAGGGTCATGTCCCAGCCCAGAGCTGGGGGCTCTGTCGCCATCCGTGACCGCTCTGCATGGTCGTCCCTCACGCACATGTCACCACTGGTGCTGACACATGGACACATGTGGGTCCCTTCACAGACGCCCTCTCACCAGCCCCGAGACAGTAGACGCCCAGGCGCAGGCCACACCGCTTGTCCTGGCCTGTGTGCCAGTGGGTCCTGCGCTGTGCCTGGCACAGCGGCGATGCCCAGCACGCCCGTTTCCATGGCTACACACGCGAAAGGCAGGGACCCTCACCACCAGGCTGAACCGGAGCGCAGATCCTGGGCGGGGCCATCGCAAGGCTGGGGTTGGGATGCAGCTCCTCAGCCCAGCGGTGGTGCTAGCGGACCCCAGGCTGCCAAAAGGACTGGCCCTGCCCCCTGTTCCTCAGGGTGACCCCCAGTCAGACCCCAGTTCTTTCTGCTTCCTCACTGTCTTTCCACAGGACCGCTTCCGTTTCCTGTCCTCTGGGAGCTCTGCTCGTGGTAGCGTTTCCTTCACAGCCGCTGGCAGGTGAAAGATGTAGGCGCTAGGCCCTGCAGGTACAAACGGCAGAGTGAACACAGGTGCTGCGGGGACGGGTGGCTCGTCAAGGAGAAGGAGACGTCACCGTCACCAGCTTTGAACCAGAGCTTCAAAGTCTTTGTCGAAGGTGCTGGCCCAGGTGCAGTGAGCCTTACTGCTCTGCTCCCCCCCCCCACCCCTCCCCGCCTGGGCCAGGCAGGCTTTGGGATGTCTGGGTCCCCTGAGTTGAGCTGATGCCGGTGGAGCTGTGTGCAGACGACCCCCCTCTTTTTCTTTGTGACGCCTCTGTGAGCCGACTGAGCTCAGGATGATGACCCAAGATCCATGGGAGCATGGGACACCCCCCCCCCCACCCCCCGGGAAGGGATGTGAACACACAGAACACACGGTGACTTTGCACCAGATCAAATGGCCTGAGACAGGGAACGGTAGTGGCTCTTGTTAAAGTTCCACCTCAGACAACTTATTTCTTAGTGAAGCTCGACCTCTCAAAGCGCAGGGCGTCCCCGCCGGCTGATGGCGGCTCCTCGAAGAGTCAGATGTTTAGGACATTTAGGACGAGAACGTCTTCCAGGGGAAGGAGCTCAGGCCGCTCATTTGATGAAGACGGAGGGTCAGACGGGGGAGGAGGAACCGGAGCTGGAGTGACACTGCTCCCCACGGCGGACGGAAGAGCAGGCTGCCTGGGCTCAGTGCAGTGCCCCCCTCACTGTTGGAGAGGCTTCAGGCAGGACCTATAGAGACGGGGGGTGTAGTGGGTAGATGATAGGCAGACAGATGTGCTTAGATTCCAGATAGATAATTGACAGGTAGAAAGATGCGTCATAGATGGATGGTAGATAGATTATAGATAATTGAAAGATGATAGATTGTATGTAGATAATTAATAGATAGATGGTGATACGTTATAGATAGATAATTGATAGATGATAGATAATAGGTGGTAGATAGGTTATAGACAGATAATTGATAGATGATGATGATAGGGAGCGCTTTGTCATTGTGTCTATAAATGACACACATTTGATCCTTAAACCAAGCCACTCGGTAGTCAGGGCAAATAGCATTTTTATCCCCGTTTTGCAGACGAGGAAACAGAGTCTTAGTAACAAATGACTTTCCTCGGTCCCCAGAGAGGAAGCTGACAGGACTGAGCACAGAGCTGGGCCTGTTTCCATGGACTTGTCCAGTGTGTGTGCTGCATGACACAGAGGAACAGATTAGTTCAAATGTGTGAGCTCCGTCTGGGAGGTAGGAGCTCAGAGCCTACATGTGCCCATCCCGCTCCCTTCATCCCATCCCACGGGACCCGAGGATGGCAGCCCCAGGCCCCCGTCCCAGCTCAGGAACCAAATCACTCCTTAAACACAGGAAGCAACTTCTCCCTAGGCAGGTCTGCTCACACCTGGGAATTATTTATTTTCCCTTAGAAAGAAAAGATTCAGGACTTGTAAACTGGCACAAACCCTTTGAAGGAGCATTTGACAAAATCTAACAAAACTATGTTTATATTCACCTGGTGGCTCAGCAATAAGATGTATAGGACTCCTGACTTCTGGATATGTGAAGCTATGTATATGTGCACATGCATGTGCATGTGTGTTTGTGTGTATCTCTGTGTGTGCGTGTGCTCGCTTATTGCCTGGACCTGTCTGCCGTGAGGGCCAAGAAGAAGAGACAGCCCAGGAGCAGCGAGCACCCTGCTACCCAGATCGTGGTCTCTAACGCCACCAGGACAGCCTTCCTTAGCGATGGCCGACCTCAGGTGGGGTCAGGTGGGGTCAGGCAGGTACAAGGTTCTCAGAAACACCTTGCTGTGCCGGAAGTAAGGAACAGCTCAGAGGATGCTGGGATGCCGGGTGGACACAGGAGCCAGCTTCAAGGGACTCTCGTTGGCTCTTCTCATGAACCAACTATGAGCAAAATAACCACATAAGAAAGGTATAAGTTGTAAGGGCTTTGGATTCATCTCATTGGCCAGACATTTGATCTCAGGAGCTGGGCTGGACGGGCAGGGATGTGAACACACGGAGCAGGACCGGCGCTCGGAGAACACGAGTCTTCTCTGGCCGCTGCTTTTCCTGGGGCGTTGAGAGGCCTCCGGAGGAGCGACATGATCCTGCGTTTTACCTGGACCCCCTGGCTGTGTGCGGGGCATGGAGCGGGGGCCTGGGCAGAGCCACAGCCCAGCGGGGAGGCGGAGGGACTAGGACGGTGTCAGTGGGGTGTGGCAGGGACGCGGGGCCTGGACATGTGAAAGGTCGAGGGGACAGCTTGCTGGTGAGCGGATGAGCAGATGAGGAAAAGGGGCCCACGTTCCACCGAGTTTCTGCCTGGGCAGCAGGGAGGGCGAAGTGCTCACGTACTGGGGTTGGGACTACCGGACCGGACCCGGCAGGTGTGGGGGAGGGGAATCAAAAGGCTGTTTGATGGTTTGTTTTTCTTGTTTGTGACACAGACAACAAACAGTATGGTGGTTCTCAGAGGGAAGGGGTCGGGAGGACAGTGAAGGGGTTGAATGCCTGGTGAGGGCAGGGGACTTGACTTGGGTGGCGGGCACCCAGTGCGGTCTCCGGCGATGCAGCATAGAATTGCACACTTGGACCCTCTATAATCTTATTCACCAATGTCACCCCCGCACATTTAACTAACAAGGAAGCCAGGGAGTCCCGAGGCCTCCAGCCACCAGGCGGGGTGCTGGCTGGGTGAGCGAGTCAGCGCTAGGGGGCAGGGCTGAGCTGAATGCACACGTGCACAGGTCTCCGGTGTCAGGGTGGACTCGCCTGGAGGAGGGGACCGTGACCTCAGCCCCAGGCTGTTGGCAAGTCAGGCCCAGCCAGGACTCACTATGCCAGTGGGCTGAGCAGTGGGTGTTGCTGGGCTGCTGAGATGGAAATCCCAGGAGCCAGCTTCAAGGGACTCTCACTGGCTCGCCTCATGGACCAACAATGAGCAAAATCGTCCTCAGAGCGGGTGCCAGGGCCCGAAAGAGGAGAGAAGCCGGAGACGGAGTTAGGGGCCTGTGTGTTGTAAGGGAGCCAGGGAAACTGGGTGGTGAGCAGGGAGCAGATGGGGTCAGGAATGTTTTTAAAAAAATATTTTTATTGATTTCAGAGAGGAAGGGAGAGAGAGAGAGAGAGAGAAACGTCAAGGATGAGAGAGAATCACTGATCGGCTACCTCCTGCACGCCCTTCCCTGGGGATGGAGCCCGTGACCCAGGCCTGTGCCCTGACCGGGAATCAAACCGTGACCTTCTGGTTCATAGGTTGAGGCTCAACCACTGAGCCACACCGTCTAGACAGGAATGTGCGGGGTTTTTTTTCTTTCTCTTTTTTTCATGGGAGAAGTGACAGTGCATGTGATGGGAAGGACCAGGAGATGTGTTGGGAGGAACAGGAGGGAGAGTAGCAGAGGAGGGGGCCCAAGTGGCAGGGAGGCCTTTACGGGGCAGGGGCACCAGGGCCAGGGGACAGGCTGGCCGCAGGCCCTGGAGGGCTCAGGGCAGGCTGGCACCACACTCCGGGCTCAGCTGTCACCCTGACCCAGCCAGGCCTGGCCCACCTCAGCCACTGTGTCTGTGCCCCAGGGAGCACCTGCGGTGTGTGAGCGACCCAGAGGTTCAGGCCTCAGCCCTCTGGGCCAGCAGCAGGGGCAGTGCCCAGGGGGGCGCCTGTCCTACCCAGGGTCTGGCCATGGCCCCTACCGGTAGCAGCGCCGGGGATCCAGCGCCCAGGATTCTGGCCACTGAACTAAGGCCCCCCGCACAACGCCCCTCCCGGGCGCCGCACACCCTGGGGGTGGGGAGGGGAGTGGTGTGCAGAGGGAGGCGTCGCCCTGGGCCCCAGCCGATGCCCGGCTCCACGTGGCTGCTCCCGGTTGTGGCTCCAGCCCGCGCCTGGCTGGCTCTCGGCGCCACGATGCGGGGCTGCGCGCAGCTCCAGGCCCGGTGGGCTTCCAGCGCGATGGGCGCGGAAAGACGGGGCTGGAGGGGCAGGGAAGGCAGGCCCGGGATCCTAGGGTGTGCACTTAGGGTCCTGCCACCTCCCGGAGGCGAGGGCGAGTGTCTCCGCGCGTGAGGAGGGCCCCCTGCGCGGGCGAGGCCTCGCGGACCGGGTGGTCCCCGCGCGCGGGCTCCATCCATTCACGGACACCGGCGCCGCGGCCCGGAGACTCGCACTGAATCTATGAATGGGAATCGGCTGCAGTCTGTCCAATCCCCTTCCCCTTCCCCTTCCTCTCCCGCCCCTCCCTGCCTCCCGCCCCCAGCGAGGCGACACCGAGTGACAAGTGACGGGGCCGGGGGCGGGGGGGGGGGTTTGGGGGAGCCCGGGTCTGGCTGGAGACAGCGCTATTTATATGCTCAGGCTCCAGGGCACGGAGGGCAGGGCGACCCCCACCCCCTCTCCCCTCCCCGCGCCTCTGGCCCCGCCCTGCGCCTCGGGTTTCATTCACCCCCACGCGGGGCGGGCGCTGCAGGTGCGGGGGCGGCCGTCTCCCGGGAGCGGCGCCAAAGGTCCGCTGCTGACGTCGGAGGCCCCCCCGCCGGAGCGCGCGCCGCGGGGACTGTCTGGCAACGAGGCTACGGACGTCATCGCCTCCTGTTGGGCGCGGGGGTGTCCGGCCGCGGCTCCGGCTTAAAGGAAAACTCTCCAAGTTCCAGCAGCAGGAAGAGGGGCGCCCGGAGCACACGCACCGCTGCCCAGGGCGCACACACACACGCACACGCACACACACGTACCCACGGGCGCACACACACACACTCACACACATGCACCCACGGGCGCGCGCACACACACTCACACACAGATGCACCCAAGGACACACACACACTCACGCACACGCACACACACACGCGTGCTCACACTCACACACTCAGGTGCTGTAGGTGCGCGAGTCCAAAGTTGCGGCCACAGGGAGGGCCAGCGAGATGGACCGTCTTTGCGGGTGTCGGGAGCTCTCAGCGCGCCAGTCCCGGGACCCCGAAGGAAAGGAGGGAGCGAGGGGGGCCGCCCACCGCCCAGAGGTGTCCCCCCTTTTCGGAGAACAGCACGAAACGAGGAGATGCAGAGCCCGCAGCCTTGGGACCCAGCCTGCGGGGGAGCAGAGGGAGCTTTCGGGGAGCCTGGCCGGGACTGGACCGGCGGCCTCGGGGGCACTTGGTCGGTGCAGTTCTCTGTGGAGCCGGCCCGCGCCTGGCGGGGTCCTTCTCAGGTTTAAATGCATCGACTTGCAGGAAGCGGAGGCCGGCGCGCGCCGCAGTGGACTTGGGCGGTAAGTTGAGAGTTACCGGTGCTTTAACCCCCGGAGCCCAGGGGAGCTTAGTGCCCACTTCATCATACTTTTTAAGAAACTTGCCAGGGTTTCCCTCCGTCCCTTTTGGCCATGAGAAGGGGTGAGTGAGTGTGAGTGTGAGTGTGAATGTGAGTGAGTGTGTGTGCCCGTGTGTGTGTGTGTGTGTGTGTGTGTGTGTGTGCGCGTGTGTGTGCGCGTGTGTGCGCCTGTGTGGTTTGGGGAGTGAATGCTTTGGAGCTGGGTGCTGAGCCCAACGAGGAAGAAGGAACCTGAGTTTCTAAGCAGGGGAGCTGCAGGGCTGCGGAGGGGAGAGACTGCAGCCCCCCTCCCCGCCTGAGGGGTCGCCTGGGCGAGTGCCGGCAGGATTTCTCCAGCGCCAGGTCCGGACCTGGGTCCTCAGGCTGCAAACGCAGCCTCGGTGCCAAGCCGGTGCCAAGCCGGTGCTGGTGACGCCAGAGCGGCAGGTGCCTCCTGAGGCTGCAGGAGAAGCTGGCTGCCCCTGCTCCTTCCTCCTCCCAGCCCAGCTTCCCTTGGTTCTGAATGGAGACAAGATCCTCACCCCCTCACCTCTGCCCTGCTCTCCTCCATCCCTCCTCCCTCTCCCCAGCCCCTTTGCAGAAGCTCCCGTGATGTCACTGGGGAGGGTCCTGCCCAGCACCCAGAGGCATGGCTAGGTTGCATTCTCCAGCATTTATTTCCTCCCTCCTACCCATTTCCATGGCAAGTCATTGAACACCCTCCCCAAGCACCACAAACGCTGCCCCCCCTTCACAACAGACAGGGCCCGAGTCCTGATGTATATCCCCCCTCCCCCCCAGATTAGAAAGCCATCTGCTGAGTGGCCCAAGGAGCCTCTCCGCTCTGGGTTTTGATTTCTCTTCCCCTCTCAGCTCACCCTTCTAGTGGAAGGAAAAGGGGGAAGGAGGACGGAGAGAGAGGGAGAGAGGGAGGGAGAGCGAGCGAGCGGCCCCTAGACGGAGGCGCGGGCACTGAGCAGGCTGCACACCCGTCCCTGCCTCCTCCTGCCTCCTGCCTCTCCCTCTCCAAAGTGCAGAGGTCCCTTCCCAGTCGCCACCCTCCAGCCTCTCCTCCCCACCCCTGTCCTGGCCTCTCTCCCCCTCCCCCTCACCCCACCTTCACGCTCCCCTCTACGGGGGAGGGCTGGGGGTGGGGAAGAACCCCCCCCCCTCCACAAGCCCAGCCCTGGGCAGAGATGTCGAAGAAGCGCAAAGCCCTGGAGGGTGGAGGTGGTGCAGAGTCCCAGCTCCCAGAGGAGGAGCCCGCCGCCTGGTCTGGGGGAAGCGGCAGCCAGGAGCCAGGTAGGGGGAGGGGGCGGAGAGGAGGGCAGGGGCGCTGGGAGTCAGGGCCTCTGCAGGAATGCTCCCGTCCCTGTCCCCCTCCATCACAGCTCCCCATGGCCAGGCAACTTGGGTGGACTTTCTTCACCACAAATGGGGTTTTACATGTGTCTTCAGGAAATGGGGGGTGGGGCGGGGGCGAGCTGATGAGGCTGGGGCGGGAGACCCACATTTGGGGGCACTGGAAGCGGGTGGGGAGGAAGCGAGGGTGGGGTGGGTGGGGTGGGGCGGAGAGGAGGCAGGAGGTGGTCTGACAGCTGGTCGTAGTGGGCAGGGGTGTGGGCAGCCTGCACGGACGTCTGTGTGCAGGACACCTGTCTGGAGGGTGGGGCGCGGAGCCGTCCCCCTGGTGTGTGTGGCCGGTGAGGGGCAGCAGGGAGGGAGGCTGCTCCAGCCCCAGCAGGCTGCTCGCTCCGCTGCATCATGGAGAAGCTTGCCTGTGCGTGGCCCTGACGTTGGAGGTGAGGCTGGGCTGCAGGGAGGGATGGGGGGAGCCGTGGGCACTCCTCGGCATCGGATGAAGCCAGGGACAAAGTGAAGTGGGGAATTTCCTGTGGAAACAAGAGTCATGCCTGGTATCTGACTCCACAGGAAGGAGGCCCAGGCAGGCACCGTTGATTCTGCTGGAAGCTTTCTGGGTTTGGGGAACAGAGGCCCAGAGGAGCAGGCAGGCTTTTCCTGGGCTGTGGTTCAGAGGCGAAGGTTTGGTGCTGGTGGAGCTTGGGAGGCAGGAGAAGAGGTGCGGGCCTGACCTGGCGCCAGGCAGGGGGAGGCCTCCCCCGCAGAAGGGAGCTGTGGGCTCTGTGGGCCGGTGGCAGGTGTGGTTCGAGCAGGGCACCCGGAGACATGGGCGTGTGTCTCCAAAATGGAGTCCATGGCCCTGCTCCTGTGACGTCATAAGAAACAGAGTCCTGGGAGTGCTCCCTGCACGTGAGTCTGCTGCCCACTCGGACCCTGGGCAGGGCCGTGCGCACCCGGAGGCTCAGGTCTGGCCAGCCCTGGCCCACCCTCGGGGCTGCCCGGAGGAGGCCAGCCTGCTGCTGCTGGCTCCGTGTGACGCCCAGGGCTCGACTGGGCTCAGCTGTGATCTCAGAGCCAGTCAGTGCCTTTCTTACAAGGATTTTCCTGGGAAATTGGCATTTGGTAAGAAATTCAAATATTGCAAATGACTTGATCCGAGCGGTTGGTATTTTTCCATCTTGGGGAGAATGAAGCGGCCTCGCCAGGAGCGTCTGACCATTCGTCAGCTCCGTGCCCAGCTCTTGGCTGTGACCCGAGGTTGCTCTCGAGGCACATGCCACGCTCTCGGGGTGAAGCAATCCGTGGCGTCCATGGGAAGTGACGTCATCGTCACAGTAAACAAAAACCCAGGTACGCGTGATGCCGTTTGAATAATTAATGGATGCGTGGCTGCTGGTTATGAAAATCGCATCTGAACAAACATTTCTCGTCCTTTTTCGCGGAAATGCGTGGTATTGGAAATGTCAGAGCTGTGCTCAGGAGGTCCTGTCCGACCAGCAGCTGGCCATCGCCGCGCCCGCGGGAGCCGGACACGCGGGAACATTCTGCAAGTCGGGGCCGGCACCAGTGGATCCCTCTCTCCATGTTGCTCAGATGGTCACGGTTTCGCTGTGGCTTCTCGTACAGATGGGTCTTGTTTCGGAGTCAAAGAATCCGGCGACTTGCCTGCAGCCTTCACGTTTGGCAGATAAGCACGCGGTTCAGTAATTGCTGTGAATGGGTAACGGGAACCACCTAGTGTGGACCCTCAATGACCACGTTATGTGGCCGTGTCTCTGGGTGGTGGCGTGGCGCCCACCTGAGGCGGCGCAGACAGGTCTCTGTGTGGTGTGGGGCATCTGGCTGTGCGCTCGCTGGCGCTGGGAGAGGCCGAGTTCAGGTGGAAACCTGCGTTTGCGTGACAGGTGGCTGGGCACGTGCCCAGAAATATAAAGGCGCCTCACACCTGTTGGAACAGGGTCATCCCCCTCCCCCCCCCCCATGCTACTGATTCTCCTCGGGGGCCCTCAACCAAACTTGACCGCGTGCACCTGGGGAGCCGAGGGAGGCGTTTCGTCGTCTGCTGCTGACCTGGGCATCAGAGGGGCTTCTCGCGAGTTCCCCAAACTCGGAAGGCCCGTGCGTTTGTTCATTTCAGCCATCGAACGTGCATCCTAGCATGCGTTCTATTAGGGCAGTTGGAGCGTAAGTCTTCATGGTGGTCATCGATGTTAATGACCGTCAGCAGGTGGGCTCGGCCTAACGCCTTCAATATCTGGGAAGCTCTAAGGCGCCCAGGCGAGTGTGGTGGGAACTTTGGGCCCAAGAACAAAACTCGAGGTGCTTTTCTGCCCTCACCTGCAGCCAGTCACGTGGTAGGTGTTCACATCTGGCACTTCCTGGTCATGGTGTTGTGATGGCTCCTGTCTCGTTAATCGTTTCTCTTCTGGAGGTTCCTCCTGGGGGTGGAGGTGACTCCTAAAGGGCCATGTGAACACGCGTGGGTGGCACACATGGATGGTTCTGGGTTCTCCCTGACATGGTGGCTCCTCCTGTTTCGCTTAGCTGAGCTGGGTACGAGGGAAATGACGCAGACTGTCCCAGATTTGGCTGAACATTTCCTTGGATGTCCTTTGAAGTTATTTGACGTGTGTGTGTGTGTGTGTGTGTGTGTGTGTGTGTGTGTATGTGCGCGCGTGCGCGTGCGCACGCGTGTGTAAGATCATGGTCTGAGTGTGGTCCTCTTGTGGGCTCCCGCTGGCTCTGTGTCCTATGTGTGTCCAGAACTGCACTGATGGAAGATATTTGCATAAAATGTCAAATTTATAAGATGTTGTCCTTACAACATAGGGACGTTTAGTGTGGAAACATGGACGATGCCAGACAGTTTCTGTTTTGCTCCTTCTTTTCTGCGTGGCTTTGCACTGAGATGTGACGGTGTTACAATGAGAGTTAGCTGCAAAGGTGATGGGTGTGTGCGGAAGACAGTGTGGGAAGAGTCTCTGATGAAAACAATGAAGAATTATAGTTACTGATGTTAAACCAGATCAAGAGAATCATCATCTACTTAGAAACTTTGGTTTAATCAAAAGATATTTCATTAGTTACTCTGGACTGAAACATCACATTAAACCCGTTTCCGCACAGTTCCACTCTAGGTAGAACCCATCCTCTCGGCCCTGTAGGCTCTCTGAAATTCATCACCCTCCCTTCCCCCACTCCTAACTGTTCTATATCGTTTTGTCTTCTATATTTTTAAAAAATATTTTTTTATTGATTTCAGAGAGGAAGCAAGAAGGACTTAGAAACATCAATGACAATAGAGAATCACTGATTGGCTGCCTCCTGCACACCCCCTACTGGGGATTGAGCCTGCAACCCGGGTATATGCCCTGACCAGGAATTGAATCGGTGACCTCTTGGTTCATAGGTCGATGCTCTACTGCTGAGCCCACCTGGCTGGGCACATTCTAATTTTAACTCTCATTTCCTTTAAGGTGATTTTTTAGATGTAAAATGATACCAACTGCTTATTGTGACATTAGGAAATTCCCAGTTTGGATTCATCGGGTTCTCCTTAGAGATGAGGTCTAGGGGAAGCAGTGAGGACCAGGACACGACCGAGGTGACACCGTGTCCTCTCAGCACGCCCCGCGAGAAGGCACAGGACGCCGGGGGGCCCTCCTGAGTGAGGTGGAGCTTGGTCAGCGGGTCACGGGAACACCTGCCAGGCTTCTCTGTGGGAAAGAGAAGTCACAACGTGTCCCGAGAACACACCGCTACGCCAGGGCGAGATCTCTGCCTACAAATGTAAAAGGTCGGACACCAGAATCCATAATAAAAGCCAACTCATAACTGTATACATTTCGATCTTGCTTGCATGCCAATATCTTTCTTTTTAATTGAGCTGTAACATTTCCAGAAAGTTCACCCTCTTGGTGAACATTGTAAGTAAATGGTAGGTGGACGGTATAGTGAATGCTAACACATGTGCACACCCAGGTGAAGGAATAGGGTGTTCCAGGCTCCACAGGCTCCCTGTGCTCTGCCCAATCAGATCCCTGCTCGGCGGTCACTGGTTTAATTCTGCCCAATCAGATCCCTGCTTGGCGGTCACTGGTTTAATTCTGCCCAATCAGATCCCTGCTTGGCGGTCACTGGTTTAATTCTGCCCAATCAGTTCCCTGCTCGGCAGTCACTGGTTCAAATCTATCCAATCAGATCCCTGCTCAGCGGCCATGGCTACTCACAGCAGCTCCAGGTCAGAGGCTGCCCATCTGAGAGCAGAGAGGGGGAAATAACAACGCATTTGCCTGCTAATCTGGCCCCAAATACCCTGGAACAGAATTTCTCCTCCGTGCAGATGAGGGAGGGGGTCTCTGGAAGGAAGTAGGAGGGCAGACTGGGCCCCGAGCGCAGCAGCCACCCCTGCTCCGTCCCGTCCCCGTGGGCCTCTGGGAGCCCGGAGACCCCTTCCCGCTCCCTCTCCGATAAGGAACTCGCCTGCTTCTTTCACTCGCTGGTAGACTTCAGCACAGCCCCCTCTTTTCGGCATTGAGACCCCGAAGGAGATGCGAATGAGGTGATGGATGTGCCGATGCTTCGTCCACTGCAAACAGCAACATGAAGTCAGAGCCCGACTGTGTTCCCCCCCTGCGCCCCACAGGCACCTGGGACCCCGATCCACCGAGGCTTGCTGTGTTTCTCTTTTAAACAGTAAGCATTTTTATTGTTAATATTTTTATTTTAATTTCAGAGAGGCAGGGAGAGGGAGAGAGACAGAAACATCAATGCTGAGAATCAGATTCGCTGCCTTCTGTGTACCCCCTACCTGGGTCCAAGCCTGCAAACCAGGCATGTGCCCTGGCTGGAAATCGAACCATGGTTCATAGGTCAACCCTCAACCCCTGAGTCACAGCCGCTGGGCAGCTGAAGTCCACGTTTGATGAGAGCGTAGGCAGGTCCCTCTCCCCAGAACGCCTGGTCTCCCCGCGGCCAGTCTCTCTCTGAGGCTCTTCTTCCCACATCCTCGGGGCCCTCGGGAATTCCCGGCTCCTCCTTCTCCACGAAGCCACGGCGCCTCCTCCGGCAGGCCCTCCCCTCTGAGTCCTGACCCCTGGCTGGTGTCTCTCACGTTCCCTGGGCACGAGGACCATTCCAATACCGTCTGGGTCCCTCTCCTCCCACTGGACCGGAAGATTCTAGAAGGGCTCATTTCTTACACATTCTTGCAGCCCTTAGAGTAGCGAGTTATCACTTGTCAAAACTGTATGCGAGGTAATCTCCGTACTAATTACTGCTGATAGTCCCTCTGTGTCGTGGGAAAGTCCTGTTACAATTACTGTAGATGTTTGCCGCGTTATTTAAGAGTCGTTGAATACTTTAGGAGACCGATTCAAGTGTTTTGTTGCTGATGGAAAGAATAAGGGTAAACATTTTTCACTTCAGTGGCGGGTTTACAGGGTGGATAGGTCATGAGCAAGAATGCTTAAGTTCTGCCCGGCCGCAGTGGCTCGGTGGTGGAGCATCCATAGACCCATGAATCAAGAGGTCGCTGGTTCAGTTCTGGGTCAGGGCACATGCCCAGGTTGGGGGCTCAATCCCCAGTAGGGGGCGTGCAGGAGGCAGCCGATCAATGATGTTTCCACCTCTCTATCCTCCCTTCTTCTCTCTCTAAGATCAATAAAAACATTCATATTTTAACACGTTAAGCCTCATGTCAGTCACAGGTGACTGACACTATACTTTCCGTCCAGAAGACAAAACAGGCTGGGTGCTTAACGTGTTAAAAAAGGGACGCTTAAGTTCTGCTAACGAATGCGGTCATGTTGTGGACGGGAGTTGCCCAGATGTCCAAGAAGACGCACTGTGACCGTGTCGCCATATTTATGAACGGCACCAGCGTGCCCGGCCAGTCCACCCTTACCTGGCTGTTTCACCCAAAGGCCTGTCCTCGCCCAGCCGTGGAGGGGTCTCCGCTCCTGATGCTGCCACCTGTCTGTCTGCCAGGTCACCCCACACACATCCTCACGCTGCCTGCCAGGGACTGAGTGCTGGCTGTGTCCTCAGAGGGTTCCTTCTAAAGACTTTACACTATCGGTTCTCAACCTGTGGGTCGCGACCCCTTTGGGGGTCGAACAACCCTTTCACAGGGGTCGCCTAAGACCATCGGAAAACACATATATAATTACATATTGTTTTTGTGATTAATCACTATGCTTTAATGATGTTCAATTTGTAACAATGAATTTGGGGGTCACCACAACATGAGGAACTGTATTAAAGGGTCGCGGCGTTGGGAAGGTTGAGAACCACTGCTTTAAGCTTTTGTTAGTGTAGTACATGCCTTAGCCAACGTCAGCTAACTTCTGTGAACTTCCCTTTCACATTTCACTCGCAGAACATACGAGGGGTCCTCAGGGACCCCCTTGCATGCGCTTGGAATGGTCCCCAGTTGCGGGTAGCAGCCCATCTGTGAGTCATGAGGTCTATTTTTGGAGCATCCTAGCCATACTTCCAAAGACTGGATGGCATGGGGGAGAAGGGGAGGGAGAGGGTGGGGAGAATGGAGGAGGAGAGGGCAGGGGAGCAGAGATGGGGGTCGGAGGGGGAACAGCTGGAAGACATTGGGGGGAGAGGAGGGGAGGGGAGGGAAGAGGAGAGGAGGAGGGCGGCCAGAGGGAGGCAGGGTTAGATCTTGGCCCTGTGCTTACTTGTTCCTACTGGGAAACGCACTTCCTGCTGAGTTGAAAAGTCCCCCATCCCCGGCCCAGGCCCTGTTTACAGATGTCTTTGCCTTGATGACAATGGGCAGCCCCCAGGCCAGCGTTGTTATGACCTCATGGCGAAAAAAGAATAAATTAATAAATTCAACGAGTTTATTTAGTTAAACAAGTTATCACAGATCTCTTTGGATTAGGGGTCATCTCCACGAGGGCCAGGCCTCTGCTGGCTCGTGTGGACGCCCGTGGACACAGCCGCACCTCAGGGCCGGTCCCTGCTCCTGTCCCATAGCCCTGAGCCTCTCCGGGCCAGCTCTGGGGTTGGAGGGGGTGGAGGCCGTGGTAAGGGTGGTCAGGCTTTCATTCAGGCCTTCTCTGCGGGTGAGCACAAGAGTGGGTTCTCCGCAAATGGCTCTGCGTTAGCGGCACAACGGGAGCCTCTCAGCGCTGGGTCCTGACAGGGCTGGGCAGGGAGTGGAAGGAGCGCAGGAAGACATGACAGGGTCCACCTGGGGCCTCCGTTGGGCGGGGACGCGCCAGCCCGGCCCGCTCAGGGCTGGTTCTGAAGCTCAGGTACCTCCGTGCTGGGCATGGCCTCCATCGCCTCCAGGGCTGGTGTCTTGCTAGGTGGTCCCCTGTGCTTGGTCCCTTTGCTCCTGGGCAGATGAACTCTGGGCACGGGGTGGAATGATGGAGGGGTGACCTGGCCGGCATGTGCCCGCACTGAGGACAGTGGGGTGGGGAAGGGCAGGGGCTCTGTATTGTCCGGACCTTGGGGGCTGGCCGTGTGGGGGTGGCCCCTGGAGGCTGGGGGGACCTTGCGCAGGTCACTCCTGTCCCAGTGCAGCCCTGGGCCCCGAGTCCTCCGTGAACCGGGAGCTGCCAGCGGGTGGTGAGCACGTGGCCCGGGGGCGCTGAAGTCCAGCTGCCCAAAACACAGTCGCTCCTGTGAGGCGCCCAGCACAGCGCCAGGCGAGGGGCCGGGCCGCTGAGGTGTTAGCTGTGGTGTCGGTAACAGCATTTGCTTCTTAAACGAGTCCAGTGAGCGTGTTTAGGGGAAACACTTTCAGGATGGACCGTCCGTCCATAGCTGACATCCCGCTGAGCAGGTCTTGTCCGGTGAGCGCCTCACCTTCCCCGTGAGCCGAGGGGCCCTTTGCTGTTCTGGCCGATGCTCGTGTCCTGGCAGGCGGCACCGGACAGCGGGCAGACACACTCCTGGCCCTAAAAAACCAAAGTAGCCCGGCCGGCGTGGCTCAGTGGTCGAGCGTTGACCTATGAACCAGGAGGTCACGGTTCGGTTCCCGGTCAGGTCACATGCCCGGGTTGTGGGCTCAATATCCAGTGAGGGGCGTGCAGGAGGCAGCCGATCCCTGATTCTCTCTCATCATTGATGTTTCTCTCTCCCTCTCCCTTACTTTCTGAAATCAATTAAAAAATGTATTTTAAAAAGTAATGAACAGCTAACAAAGAAACGTTTCGTGTTCTCTCACCCCTTGGAGCAGTGACGTGTGGACATTCATGTGTGATCACTGGGTATTGGAAGGGGGGGAGGGCCATTGACTCCACGGTTCAAAGCACTTTTGTGGTGACGGAGGGATGAAAGGCCAAAGCCAGAGGAAGCCCGCGGCAGTCTAATCGCGAACCTTTAATTAGTGCCTTTCAGTCAGTGCGGAAATGGTGGTTTCTAGTGGCTCGGAGACGAGGTCTCGTGTTTCGAGTCTCCTGGCCCGGTTCACGGCTGCCTCCGGGGCTGGTTCACAGCCAGAGCTGGTGGACAGGAGGGGCCGGTGGCCGGTCAGAGCCTGAGCGGATGGAAAACCCGATGCCTGGTTAGGAGTGCACCTCGGCGGCTCTCCGCTCTCATAAACCTGCCACGTGGCTGAGGAAATACGCATAAAAGATTGACTGCAAAGCGAGGGGCCGCGCGCAGAGAGCGGCCAGGCTGCCTGAGCCTCCTGTGTGCCGGGCCCTTGGCGCGGGCGGGGGCTTGGGGCTGTGCCATCTCCAGGCGGTCGCTCGGCCGAGCCCGGACTTAGGTGGTTTCCTGCCTCCTGCCTTTAGGCTCTGGTGAGCTCCCCATGTCTAGGACGACACTGAAACGAGGGGGCGCCGGAAACAATGGCCACAGTGATAGCGAGGAACAGCCGGACAGAGCCAGCGAGGTTCAGAAACGGTCCCGCCGGGCCTGACACTGAGAGCTGGTTTCCCTCCCAGGGTGTCCCCCGCACACGATCACCGGTGACCAGGTCACGGCCTCCACGCAGGACTGTGGCTCAGAGCGGGCACGTCTGGTGCGATCTTGGGGGGATGGGATACACTCGGGATGAGGACGGCGGCCCTTCCCAGGCGGGCCCACTGGGCTCGATGGAACCGCTGGAGCTGGAAGCTGACAGGCGAGTGCGGGGGAGCGGGCAGCCCCCCCACCCCCCCGGGGAGAGGGGATGGTAACTTCCGGAACACAGGGTGCTCCCGCCCCTGCAGGTGCAGAGACACGGAGGATAATGTGTTGCAGGTTCTTAGCATCTTTTGTAATTATCGTCGAGGTGGGAACAAAACAGAATGGTAATCAGCTGCGGGAGACTTCATTTCCGGACGGCGTTTCTGGGTCACGAGTTAGCATGTCAGCCCCAAGTCCCCGGTGGAGACGAGGTTTACACCACGCGCTTGTGGGCCAGCCTGAGGGGGGCAGCCAGTGGTCGCAGCCACAGGCACGTATCCGACCCGTGTTTGCGGGGAAAGCCCGGGTGCCCCGTCCTCACGGTGCTGGCGGTGACACAGGAGGCGTCAACTCGCACGCAGACACAGACATCAGCGCACAGACAGTGGCTGGAGGGGGAGGAGACCGGCCACTGAGGGAGACGCCCGCTGCCCTCGGCTCGGACGCGCTGCAGTGAGGACGGGGAGTGAGTCTGGCCTGAAAGAGGAGGGTGTTGCCCAGCTGGTGTGGCTCAGTGGCTGTGTGTTGACCTATGAACCAGAAGGTCCCGGTTTGATTCCTGGTCAGGGCACAGGCCCGGGTTGCAGGCTTGATCCCCAGTGGGGGGCGTGCAGGGGGCAGCTGATTCTGATGATCGATGTTTCTATCTCTCTATCCCTCTCCCTCTAAAAATCAATAAAAACATATTTAAAAAGAAAAGACATGAAAATCAAACAATTTAAGTTCTGCGTTTTGCATAGGAAAATGGGTGATTGCATCCAACTTTGGAGAAAATTCGCTTTATTCTCTTATTTCATCACGTACGCATGTTACTGAAATGTGAAAACCATTAGTTCATTCCCAGTAAGCAGCAGCCTTTTAAAGAACGGGCCATGGCCTGAGGGAGGGGTGGATCGGAGCCCCAGGGAGGACCCACCGGGTCAGATTCGGGAAAGGGGTGCTCCCGGGGCGCTGGGCGGCCTGCAGGGAGGGCACTCGGAATGGGGGTCTGCAGGTGAGAACAGGGGTGCCCCCCAGAGCGCCAGCCTTCGTCCAGGGAAAGGGCCCGCCTCCCGGCCGAGGAGTGAGCCGCAGGCTGGTCCCAGCCGCTCCGCCCTCCACGCGGAAGCTGGTGGTTGCCTCGCCCTGACTGCGCTTTGCCCTCGGTTGGTTGCTGGCAGGTGGCTGCAGGCCGTCCGTGTGCCCCGGGGTGAGTGTCCACTCACGTGTTTCAACACAATCGTCCTTGTTCCACGCGTGCGCAGGCCAGCCCTGTCGCCCCATCCGTCAACTCCGAGGCCCTCGGCCACAGAGGGAAAGACCCAAAGACGCCCGCGCGGCCGACAGGGCCTTGTTCTGAGGGCAGAGGACACGCCTGGGGACCGGCCACACAGTAGGTGCGGTGCTCACGGGCCAGTGTGGGACTCTCCACCCTGGAGGCCCGGCTGTGGTCGCGGTGCGAGGCTGACATGCCTCCCGCACAGTCCAAGTGTAGCTGAGGAGCCTGTGACCCCCGGGCCTGGGCCCAGGAACTCGGGGTGGAGGTGGGTGCAATCAGGGCTCAGTGCACAGGCGGCTCCCCTGGGGCTCAGTCTGTCTGCTGTCCATGGCCAGCCGAGGGCACGGGACCCGGTGTCAGGAGGCCCGGGAGCAGGAAAGGGGCCTTGGCGTTAGGGAGACAGCCAGGCTCTGAGCCTCGGGAGGACCGGCTCCTGCCCTGAGGGCTCTCATGAGGACCCTGCGGTGCCTGCCGTGTTCAACGCCGTCTAACACGGGAGCGCAGGCGCTGTGCCTTCTGCAGGGCGCACTTCTCCGTCTTCTTCCGGAACAATTGCTTCTCACCTGACGGCCTCTCGTGCCCATACCTGTGGGGTTAGCCACTCAGGACAGACTAGGGCGAGCTGCGGAATGGGAGTCAGTTCCCGCTGTTAACACCTCAGGAGACTTCGTGGTTTATTATTATTATTATTTTTTGCTTTTGTTGCTGTTTATAATTATTGTTAAAGTTTCATTTTTACTGTACGTTTTCTTTTTGTCAAATTTTCATTTCGTTTCCTTTTTAACGTGTTTATTATAGGTTAATCAGTAGAATAGGCATGTACTCTATATAAGAAAGGTTAAGCAGGGAATCATTTGGGGGCCTGGGATGGATTAACTCAATTTACATGATTTCTATGATTCGGTTTTCGAACAGCCTTCTGGAACGAGTTAAGTTCGAGAAGTAAGTTCCACTGTCCGGGAGTAAAAATGCCAGGAGGAGCCAAGTGATACAAATTAAAACAATGCTCCTGTTTCATTTCTTATTTTTAAAAATTGTGTGTAGAAATTTATTATACATCTATTTTTATAAATGCAAAGATGGGGTTTCATAATACTGCTTATTGATTTATGGATAGAAATATTTATACATGTACATAGCAGGTATCCTTGCCTGTGTGAAACCTTGTGTATCTGAACTTGCTACCTGAACTCAAGAACAACAGGATTTGGAGAGAAAAGCATATATATATGGCTTTTGTGCTATTGTTTTATGAAAGAAGGATATTCTAGATATTTTCTACATCTTGTTTTGTCAGCAGTACTTAGGAATCTTGCGGGTCAGCTGTTATATCTGATTAGATTCTGTGTCTGCTGCATGACCCTCTGCAGCACAGATGTGCCACCTCCTCCTGTACTCACTCATCCCCCATCGACAGGCATTTACGCTCCTTCCCGTTTCCTGACCCCACGATGCTGTGGTGAATATTCTCGCACGTGCATCCACTGTGCCGAGGGTTTTCCTTCTATAAATGAAGCTTCATTTTCAGTCTCCAACCAGAATTCCCTTCCCCACTGTGTCCAACCTGCTCTTACACACACACACACACACACACACACACACACACACACACCAGTCATTCACACCAAGTGTTTTTGTTGTTGTCACGCCTTGAATATCTCTGACTTCTCTCTCTCTCTGCTTCTTGAGTGAGCACTTGATAAGGGGTTCAGGGACCAGCGTTTTGAAAAGCATCACCCCTCCCCCAAGAAGAAGTCCCCAGAAGGTTCTCTGGGACCTGAACTAGTAGCCGGGACAGACCTCCCCGTCCAGTGACCACCAGGGCCCTGGTGGCCTCACCCGGAATCCTCCCGGCTTAGTCACAGCTCAGCCCAAAGTCAGCTTCATGGACTCATTTCATCAGAATACATGGTTCTCCAATAAGATAGGCAAACTATAAGCAGAACAGCCGTTTTAATGAAAATGCCTGGACGTAATGGCGATGGATGTTCTCTTTACCTGAGTTGGGAGACTTAACCCTAGTTCTACAGTTTGTTCAGGGGCATCCATAACTGTCAATGAATTCTATGCCACGGTTTTATAAAATTCGCTTTAAAAATGTATATTTTTATTGATTTCAGAGAGGAAGGGAGAGGGAGAGAGAGATAGAAACATCAGTGATGAGAGAGAATCATGGACCAGCTGCCTCCTGCACACCCCACACTGGGGATGGAGCCTGCAACCCGGGCATGTGCCCTGGCCGGGAATTGGACCCGGGCTCCCTCAGTCCGCAGGCCGACGCTCTATCCACTGAGCCCCACCGGCCAGGCCTGAAGTTCGCTTTTGATGACACGGCTGTTCGGTCATGTCCTCAGTGGTCTGATTTTGAGCTCCTCCCACCTGGTGTTCCACCTGGAGTCGCTGGCAGGGGTCCTGTTGTGCCCCCGGGTCCCCAGCCCACTGTGGAGTCACAGGGAGGATCAGTGCGTCTGGACTTCTGGTGCCGCAGCCCGGCTGTTGGCTCTGGTGCGTTTGGGGGAGAGACGAGGAGGGAGATGACCTGGGCCCTCTGTGGGGCGGGGTCTGGGCAGAGGCCTGGCTTCGTGACATTGGTCATCGGCTTCAGACGCAGGGGCTGGTGCACAGGGCCTGGGGTCAGGCACGGGCAGGGAGGACTCTGCAGGTAGCAAGCATTAAAGGGCCAGCTGAGCTGAGAGCAAGCGAGCCCAGTGACCTCCTGTGTACAGAACGTGGGTGATGTTGCTTTAAAATCGTGATTTCTGCTCTTGACAGCCAGCTTTTCGGAGTGACAGCCGCTCGCCGGAGCCGGCTTTCATCTGTTTGCCAAAACGCCTGCTCACTGTTCTCTCATTGAATAATCGCCGTTGACTCTTCGCTTGCTCAACACGTTTTTATTGAGTCCTACTGTGTGCCAAGCACCGGGGAGCCCGTGAGCATCTGGACAAGCAAAGGGCCGACGCGTCCATAAATATTCTTTTATGAGTTGTAAGAAACTGTTATTCAGAGACACACAGACAGAAGGGTCTGCGGAGGGCAGGTTCTTTTTTTAACATGGAATGTATTTTGGGTGCAATGTGGGACAGATTCTAATGCGCCTCTTTTAAGAGAATGTGCAAATCTCACCATTTGAATGACTTAGGAGGAAAGTTACTCCGCGAGTTAACAGAAGCTCCATAAAAAGCGACAGTTAACACAATCTGAACATTCGCTGATGTCTTATCTTGCACTTTGGCCAAAAAAAGGGCAGAGAGAAGTCTTGTTAGGTCTCAGGCAGGTGCCCCGGACCCTTCCATCTTGGGAAGTGGACAGGCGGCCAGGGCCTGTGGGCAGCCGGGCGGGGTACAGGCTGGGGTGCGCTCGGCTCCTAAGGGACGCTGAGGCCCCAGGGACTGGCAGGGACACAGCCGGCGCTGCCCCATGGGGTGAAGGAGCCCTGGTGGACACCCCTTCCTTGTCCCTGTGTAAGTAAGTGATCTTCTGGAATTTGTACAAACAACCCCCAGCAATACAGGCTGTTTTAGCCCCGATCCAGCCATCTGTGGGGTCACGGGGTCACCTGCGTGGATGTCCCCACTCGAATGTATTGGAGATAATCCTGCCTGCGCTGGGTACCTCACAGGTGGGCCCCTAGCGTGGGAGCACGTGGGAGATGTTTCTCCATCTGAAGGTTGTATCCAAAAGCAAGGTATTGTTATTATTACTAGAGGCCAGGTGCACGACATTCGTGCACTGGGGTTGGGAGGTCCCTCAGCCTGGCCTGTGCCCTCGGGGAGCGGGCCTCAGCGGGCAGTTGGACATCCCCTGAGGGGTCCTTAGCGCTGCCACAGAGGTGGGAGAGGCTCCCACTGCTGAGCTCACCAGCCATGAGCACGGCTTCTGGCTGAGTGGCACTCCTCCTGCATTGAGTCTCTGCCCCCTGGTGGTCAGTGTGCATCATAGCGACCAGTCCTTCCGCTATTTGGTGGATTTGCATATTAGGGTTTTATTATATAGGATTATTATTGTGTGGCCCTCCTACTGGCTGGGACCCAGCGTGGGCTGGGAGGCGGGGCATCGCGGACAGCGGGTGGGAGAGTCTTGTGCGCAGGTCCGTCCGCTTTCTGAGACCTGGCTTGGTCCCTGGCTCCCTGCGGGGGACACGCTCTGTGCTTTCAAATGAGCGATGGCGTGGGTGGGTCCCTGTTCTGTGGGTCAGAGGGGCCGGCAGGAAAGCCAGATGTGCCAGGTGCAGAGTTGTTGGAGAAGTGGGGGAGGGAGGTGGAGATGGATGGGAACCGCGCAGTCACTTCTGGTCACTGTTGTGAGAAGCCGTGGTGCAGGCGCTCAGGAGGTGAAGCCACACTTCTCAGCCACAAGATCAAGTTCAAATGCAAAGCCGCGAAGGCGAGCCCTTCACCCTGTTGGTGCGGCCGAAGGCCCTGAACAGTGAGGGGACGCGGTTCCTCAGAGCAGACAGGTGCCCTGTTGGCAGGAAAACCTGTGGCGTGGAGCTTCTCTGTGTCCCCACGTTCCTGCTGGTCACCCCCTCGTGCTGTGGGGTACCCACCCTCGCCGCCCTGTGGGCTCTTCAGAGCCGCTGTCCTGGTCCTGAACTGCTGCCGCCGTGTCAGGAGGCGCCCGAGATTTCTCCCCACGCTGTCTGTCTTATTCTGGACGCGGCCTCACCTCTCTGTCATGTGTACTTTCCCTCTATGAACGCTGGGCTTCTGTGCGTTCTGTGACGTCCAGGCCCCGTGACAATTCTTCAGCCGGGAGCGGCCACTGGGTGGGTGTCCTCAATGACGTCTATTTAAAACGCGTTTCTGGCCTCGGCCTCCCACGCAAGCCGATGTTCGTAAGAGCAGGCAGAGGTGCCTTGTTTTTTGAATGTGCTCTTTCCTGCGGATGGGCACGCATTTTCAGGGAGCTGCTCTCAGAGATGGACTTGCTGTTCGGTTCCTTCTCCTGTGCAGTCTGGAATCCCAGGAATGTCCAAACTCATTAAATAGTGGACATGTGCTATGCTTCAGATACCGCGCAAGGTGCTTGAGAAGATAAGCAGGATTTCGTTTCTGTCTTAAAAAAACCCCAGCAGTCTAGAATGATGCAGGCATATTTGGAGACGAGCATAAGAAATATTGTAACGATGGATGTCAGGGGAGGGGAAGCAGAGAAGGAGACACAGCCAGGTCCGTGAGGAATCAGGGAAAGCTTCCTGGAGGAGGTGGCCTTTGAGGCAGGTTTGGAAAGGTGAGGAGGAAGGAAAGGGGTTTCCAGTGGAGGAGCAGAACCCACAGTCCACGGTGGGGTGACAGAGGCGGTAGGCCACAGGCCGAGCACCAGCACCCCAGACAGGGCATGTTTCTGGGAGAGGCAGGGGTGGGACTCTATACAAGTGTATTTCGCTAACAGCGCTCAGCCCACCGTTTTGAAACTGCCGTTTAGATCTCCGCATTCCCAGCACGCCCTTGGGAATGCCCCGCCCAGGGCCCCGCACGAAGTGGGTGCTCAGTAAACATTTGTTGAATGGTTGAGTGTCAGCCGGGGTCAGATGGCTGGGGCTGCGGCCACAGCACCGCGAGTCTGGGGTGTCCAGGTCGCGCTTTTAGGGAGCCTTGTAGGGGGGTGGGGGCCAATCGCCTTCGTGGATGCTCCTGGCACGCGCTCCCCTCGGCGCCACAGGTGCTCTCTGCCTGGACACCTACGCTGACTCAGTTTCCCCACCCGGTTGGCATTCAGACGAGAGGGACAGTGTTTACAACCAGCAGACACTCTCTTGGGGGCAGGCGGCAGTCTCAGCTTTCACGGGACGCGCTGCCAATTAGGAGGTGGAAGGAGGCAGGAGGGACGGGAACAAGTAACGCAGAGGAGCGTCCATGGCGATGAGTGTTCACAGCTCACAGAGCAGGGGAGGCCACGGGGACGCTGTCTTCAATGGGTCGTTCTTTGGCCTCTGAGAGGAGGCGACAGTTTTCCTGGGACCTGAACGAGGAACCGACTGTGAGGTCAGAGCGGCCTAGGCAGGGCTCTGCCAGGACCACGTCCACCCAGCCGAGGGCTGGACGCCAGGCACTTGCGTCTCCCACGGGGGATCTGTGCCCCTCGACGGCTGGCCGGTGGATCGAGGCCACTTCTGGGTCTGACCTGGGAGACCGCCCGCCCCTCCGTGCCCTTTGCCCCCTGGGCTCCGTGTTGTCGTTCTTAAGACACTTCTCTTCTTGAATTCCAACAGAATAGCAAGGTTGGGGGGCCCCCTATAAGTCACGGGCGAGGGTTGAGCAGTCTGCTGGTCCGTGCTCAGCCAGTGAGGCGGGTGTCTGAGCTCTTGGGCCTGGGGGTTCACTCACATCCTGCAGAGGGGCTTCCGGAAGGTTCTGTGCTCCTCTCGGGGGCTCCGTGGGGTTCCTTGAGCCCCATTTTAGTCTCAGTGAGTCTGCCCAGAGTGCAAATAAGAATGATTCCCCGAAGAACTTACATACTTACATGCATAGCCCATGGACACGGACGATGGGGTGGTGAAGGCCTGGTGGGGGGTAGGGGCTGGTGAAGGGGCTTAAGGCGGGGAGAAAGGGAGACACCTGTCATCTGCCAACAATTAAAACAGAGGATGACTCCCAGGCACCGCCTTTGAGATCCCCCTTCTGAGTCAGGGGAAGGCCCCACCGGTGTCCGTGGGAAGGCCCACGTGAAAGGCCCACGCAAGACCACGCTTCGTGAGTTCTACCCCCAGACCAACTCCCATCTGTTCTCTGAACCTCCTGCAGGTGGTCCTTTATGCATTTACACTGTTTCCAAAATAAGTTTCCTTGTAGTGACTGCCTATAAACTACCTTTAAGAAAGACTGATTCTCCGAGGGCTGTCTTTCCAGGACAGTAAATACTGTCGTCCCGTGGCCTCACCTGCACAGCGGGGATGCCGCCGACCTCCCGTTGTTGGCAGCGAGGCTTGGAGCGTGGAGCTGCCCCGTGTGCGGGGCCTTCAGTGTGTCCTGGGGACGCCTTCCTGGTCGGGGAGTCCTGGCTGCTCCCCTGGGCAGGACCTGGGGTCCTTCCAGGGAGTTTGCCTCCATCGCTGGGAAGCGGAGGAAACCCAGAGGCCTTTCTTGGCCGCACAAGGAGGTGAGAGCGTTCAGTCGTCCGGATGCTAAGTGGGGAGAGGGGTTATTTTCAGAGGCTCTGGGTGCGAAGGTCTCCACGGGGACCCAGGAAGTCGGTGAGGACCCTGGGAGCGCATCTGTCTGCCGTGGACCTGGCTCTGGCTGGACAGGGTGGGAAGTGTCTGCCGTGGACGTGGCTCTGGCTGGACAGGGTGGGAAGTCTGAGGCTCGCTGGGTGGGAGGCTGTGTTCTCCGCGCCACACGCCTGCGAGCGCCTCCACGGGGACGAGGGGAGAGATCTTGTCGCTCACGAGGGAGCCGCTCCAGGTGGCATGGCCTGGGGTTGGAGGGCAGGGCCACGCTGGGTTGCAACGGAAGACACAGGCTTCATGCTGCTCTCTAGGGACAGAGTGTGTAAGTCTGTCTTCAGATGGAAGCGGTTCAGCGCAAAAGCGGAGCGTCTGCCAGGCAGTTCTACCACAGCCTCGTAAACCTCCTGGCACTGCGGGCGGGAAGCAGTTCTTGTGGGAAGGGTCCCTGGCGCCTCCTGCAGGCCGGCGATGGGGTTTACACCCGTTTCAGGATCAAGGACCTGAAAGCTCAGCTCCTAGCCTAGCGGGTGGTGCTGAGGGATGCTCCGAAAGGAATGAGCCGAGGCACGATCCCCTTTTACGCCTGAGATGATGATTAGGTTTTGAGGATGGAGAGTTCAAGCCTCCTGGTGACAGGAACGCACTGTATGGCGGGGCTGGGCGCGTTTGAGAGCTGTTTCCCCATCGAGTTAGCTGAGAACCTGACAGGCTCTAAAGACGAAGCTTATTTAAAAAGAGCAGACACCCCGTCTGATCCAGCCTCGCAGAGAGGTCTGTGTGCGGAGAGGCCGTCGCGATCACACGTTTCTGCCACTTCTGCGTGGCGACATCTGCGTTCCCCGGTGCCCTGTTCTCTTGCAGGGACCGGTGGTGGGACTACAACATTCTTTCCTTGGTGGAGTGTGGGGTGGACGAGGTCAGAGGACGTCCTGTGTGTGTGTGTGTGTGTGGGGCCCTTAGGGGGGACAATGAGAAGGCAAGGCGGTGGCCCCTCCCCGGGAGGCCGGTCAGGAGCCCCGCAGGACCGAGCCGGCGGGACACACTGTGCATCTAGGTCAGCCGTGGGCAAACTATGGCCCGCGGGCTGGATCCGGCCCGTTTGAAATGAATAAAACTAAAAAAAAAAAGACCGTACCCTTTTATGTAATGATGTTTACTTTGAATTTATATGAGTTCACACAAACACTCCATCCATGCTTTTGTTCCGGCCTCCGGTCCAGTTTAAGAACCCATTGTGGCCCTTGAGTCAAAACGTTTGNAAAAAAGACCGTACCCTTTTATGTAATGATGTTTACTTTGAATTTATATGAGTTCACACAAACACTCCATCCATGCTTTTGTTCCGGCCTCCGGTCCAGTTTAAGAACCCATTGTGGCCCTCGAGTCAAAAAGTTTGCCCACCCCTGCGTCTTACCGCAACCTCATGGGCAGATTTTGCAGAAACACGTTTGGGCCAACAGATTGCAGATTAGGGGCTGGCGTCAGTCCGACAGTCGCTGACAACATTCTAAACAGGATTTCACGTGGGATCATGGCACACCCCCAGGTGAAGGTTCCCATGGCAACGCTCACACGCCACCTCGTGCCAAAGCTGACCCCTGGGCCGCGGGGCTCGCATGGCGATGAATGGCCGGGTCTGGGCACGGCCATCAGTGTCTTTGGGAATGCCCTCGTGTCCGATGCCTTTTCCAGGTGGATGTGAGCTTCAACCCCAGGACTGCCTGAGACCGTGGCCGCGTTAGAATGTGACCGGAATGAGGAATTGAAGACGACGACCAGCCAGCCTGTCAGAAGCTCCTGGGTGTGAGCGATGCGGACAGCTGGGAGGCGGGAGCTGCGAAGGCTCTCAAGTCTCTTAGCTGCCCTCTCACGGGACCCCTCTGCCTCCGGGCCCGCGGTGCTCTCCCCCGGGCGCGGGCACTTATGGAAACGTGGACAGAATGACACTGGGCACGTGTGTCCTCCGGGGCTGGTTTGAGGAGAGCAAACTGGCCGTGGACGGTCACATGACCACCAGCGGGTTCCAGAGCGGCTCCGGCTGCGCTGGGGATGGTGTCAGGACACTTTCCGCATCCCCTGTCCCCCGAGGTGCCGCGCCTTCGCTGTGCGAGCACTGCAGCTGGGAGTCCCGGGACGCAGAGGGGCCTGCTGAGTGCGCAGCCCCGGGGAGGGAGAAGACAGGGGGAGGCCGCCTTGAGGCCAGCCGGCAGCGAGGCGATGCTGGGGGTGGGGGAGCGAGGAGGCAATGGCCCCCCCCTCCGCTTTCTAAGTTAGTTTAGCTCATCGGTGACATCATAAGATCGCTGTCGCCCAGGCGATGGGACGCGTTGCCATGGGAACCTCAGCGCTGGGTGGTAACACTCCTCGGAACGCTGACATGGGAAAAGCTCCTTTCTCGCTGGTTCTGCGAACCCACAGGGTGTGCCCAGGGGGAGGTTGTTGGGAGCAGTTGGGTCTGAAGTTTGTTACTGTGAACTTTTGGAGAAGAGCGATGTGTGGCCCTCACATGTTTAGATTATTGACGTTTGGGGAAAGTGCTGCCATCCGCAGCCAAGAGGAGCCCTCCGGCTGGAGGGGCGTGGCCACGGGAGAGATGTGCCCCCTGTAAGCTGGGCTGGGGCAGGTCGATGGCCCACCGCCCGCCAGGGTGGTCTCCTGAGTGGGGCACCGGCGAGTTTCGGCACAGACGCCGTCCGGCCCTATAGGTTTCCACGTCCTGTCTCCTGAGAGGTCATAGAATCACCGCGGTCTCCTGTCGAGAAACAAGGACCCAGCCGCCGGCCGTCAAGCCCCATGCATGTTTACTGGTATGCATGCAGACACGGGCAGGCAACAGTAGGTTCATACCAATAATCAATAATACAACCACTAACAGACATAGGAGTGCAACACATGGTTTCCCTACTCCTAACTGCACACCTGCTTCTGCCCACCCCCGTGTGTGTATGCGTGTGAATATCCTCCCAGGCATGTTTCTATGTTCATACATGCACACGTGTGCGCACACACACACCTCCCTATGTAGTCACTTCTCATCACCCCGGCAGCTATGCTTCAGGAAGCCACCCCCAAATACCGATTGGTGAGCCCTGAGCCCGTGCTCTCGGGGGAAACACAGGGTTAGGCTCCTGCCAGCTTCCGGCCCCGCGTTTCCATCCAATGATCAACGAGTCACTTTGCTCTGTGAGTGTTTCTGTTTGGAGACACCTGCTTAGTGTCTGTGCTGCTGGTCCCCACGGCCCGAGCGAGGCTGACCGGACGCAGTGTCTCCGCCAAGCCCTGGACGGCACTTCACCGGAGACTGGGGAGCCGTGAGCAGCGCACATTCTAAAGAGCATGAACCCGGGGAAGATGCGGCAATAAAGAGGCCACACACGGTCACACTGATGGTGTGAGGACTGGAACCAGAGGCAGATGCTGCCTTGTCTCCCCCAGCAGGTAGACCCCGACCCCCTCCTCGCTGGGCGTGGAGAAAGGAACGGATGGGCACAGGCCCGGGAGGACTGCGTTGGTCACCGATACATCTCAGTGCAGAGGTGACATCACACACCTGAGGGTTGACTGTGTGTCCGCACAGACACACTGGTGCCCACGGGGCGATCCAGGGTGAGCCGTGGGGACGCTCAGGGGAGACCCTCCCAGAGAGAGACCCTCCGCACGTTCTTGTCGTTTGAAAGCTCCTGCTAAGGTGCCCGGGAGGGAGCGCTCCATCCTTTGCCTTCACCCTCCTCACGTGACCTTCCCACACATGGGGGCTCCCTCCTCCAGGCTGCAGACGTGGAGGGCGGTGAGATGCCTGTGGACAGCGGTCCCTGTGGGACTCGGGTGGGTGAGCCTCATGGAAGAACCTCCCAGGCCGGAGTCTCTCACGGTCGGGTCAGCAGCTGCCCAGCCGCAGTGGGATGAAGGGCACTAGCTTGGCCGGGAGACCGCGCCTGCCTCGCTGGTGCAGCCGGAGGGGGGGTTCGGGTTCTCATTCATGGAACCAGGTCATTGTTTACGGGATGCTGAGGTTCCCACGTCCTTGTGGCAAACAGAAGGGCTTCTATCGTGGACGTACGTCTGAGACACGGCGAAGGCTGTGGGAGCAGCACTGGAACCGTTTGCTCTGAGCGCGTTCAGGGAGGAAATGCGTGTTTAATGTCTCCGTTTCCATGTGGAATAAGGAGCAATAAGGAGCGCCGTTTCTAGGAAGGAGAGGTTTAAGGCTCATGTTATGTTTTGGGTTTTGAAAAGTTATAAGAAAGAGTTTTTGAAAACATGATTCTTTAAGAAAATATGTATATATATTTTTATTGATTTCAGAGAGTAAAGGAGAGGGAGAGAGAAAGAAACACCAATGATGAGAGAGAATCATGGATCGGCTGCCTCCTGCACACCCCACACTGGGGATCGAGCCCGAAACCCAGGCGTGTGCCCTGACTGGGAATCGAACTGTGACCTCCTGGTTCATAGGTCGACACTCAACCACTGAGCCGCGCTGGCCGGGTGAAAACATCATGGCTCTTACAAATCCTTTAAAGACATCACGATGAGCGAGGCTGCTATGTGTTTTAGTGACTGAGGAAGCGTAGCCTGGGAGCCAGCCCTCCACCCGTTCCCAGCTGCTCTGATCACAACGGTTCCCGCCCTTCAACAGCCCTGTGCCGTGGGGACCAGGATCCCCACTTTCCGATGACACATCGAGGCTCAGGATAGACACCAGCACAGGCCTGAGCAGCCGCTGGAACCCGGGTGCCCTACCCCCTTCGGCTTTGTAAGGCGTGACCCTCTCCATGGACTTTCGCTTTTGTCCACATGGTTTGGAAAAATGTTTTTTTTTTCAATTTTTAATTCCAATCGTTGTAGGACCTTCTGATAGATGGGAACAGGAAATGCAGAAGGTAAACTCGTCTCACCAGGACCCAAGCTTCATTCTTCTTGCAGAACCAAATAGACTTCCACAAGCAAACCCAACACCCCCAAGAGGTCATTAAAGGAGACGTTCAGATACAGCGTGTGTCCTGGCACCGTCACTGTGAGCTGGCGCCCCCTCTGTTCTGGCTGCCTGGCGTCTTCCCGCAGGAAGCTCTGTACATAGCAACTTTGTCAGCAATTTATTGAGATGCAGTTTGACTCTGATGAGCAAGGAAAAGCTGCCATCTGCTCACCAGCGAGCGTCGGGGGTGAGCGCACAGGCTGCCGTCCGCCCGGGCACTCCGACCGCCTGCGTCTCCGCGGGTACGTGTCGTCTCCGCTCTTCGGCCGTGGCCCTTCCTGAGCCCCGACCCTGCTGGGTGGCTCCCGCCCTCCAGGGGTAGTTCTACCTCTCACGTCGCACCCTCCAGCCAACGTGGTTACGAGCATCTAGTTCAGGTCAGACACGATCCCCGGCTCCAGGAACACAGCGGAGAGGAAACCAGGGCGCGATGCCGCCGGCTCAGTGTCGTGGGGAGGAGAGAAGGACCAGGACGGTACATTGAAACCAGCAGGAACGCCCGGCTCAGGTGGCTCAGTGGGTGAGCGTTGACCTCTGAACCAGGAGGTCAGGGCACAGGCCCGAGTTGCGGGCTCGATCCCCAGTGTGGGGTGTGCAGGAGGCAGCCCATCCATGATCCTCTCTCATCACTGATTTTCTAAGTCCCTCTCCCTTTCCCTTCCTCTCTGAAATCAGTAAAAAATAAAATAAAATAAACCAACAGTGATAAGGGCTAAGAAGAAATAAAGCAAAAAACAAGGGTAGGGGGCAGGTGTTCAAAATGGGGTGTGGGTCGGGCAGGAGCAAGCGAGGGACGCCTGGCCTTGTCCAGTGAGGTGCGTGTGGGCACGAGAGAGGCGACTCACGCCCCTGGCCGATGCCTTTACTCGGAGCGACCCCTGGGAGGACCCGGTCTCTGGAAACCTCCGCAGCCACAGCCTCCACCCTCCGTGGCCTCCACCCTCCGTGACCTCTGCCCTCCGTGGCCTCCGCCCTCCACAGCCTCCTGAGGCAGGAGGGCCCGGCTCCACCGAGGTGACATTACGTCCGTTAGCTCTACCAGGGACGTGTCAGGCCGCCCTGACGAGTGACCCAAAGGGCCGATGAGAGATGAGTGCAGCCGGAGATTCAAACAGAAAAGAGGGGCAGCCAGGTTGCTGGGCAACTGGCTGCGTCAGCAGCGGGGATGCTATTTTTACTCCGAGGAGGTGGCGAGGTGATTTTGTAACCAACTCCCAAGGGGGCCGGATCCTCCTGGAAGGAGCCACACCAGCCACCGGGCCTCTCGGGTCCCGGCCTCTGCACCCCCGAGGCTCAGGCCCACGCTGCCTCTGTCCCAGGAGCCCCACCCAGTGTGTCCCTCAGGCCCCTGCGCTCCCGCTGCAGAGCACACCCACGGGCATCAGTCTCGGCGACTCTTCCTGGGCTGGACATGCTGCGGGCAGGGCGGCCCTCCCCTCCCGGTCCCCCTGTGTCCTGCATGGGTGTGGGCAGCCTCCGGGAAGGGATGAATGAGCCAGTGAAGACCCGGCTGGTGTCGGTGGATTGGATCCGATTGGTATTAAATGTCAAGTCAGCACGTGGCAGGTCAGGCCCTGGCTGGTGTGGCTCAGTGGATAGAGCATCGGCCTGTGGACTGAAGGGCTCCGGTCGATTCCGGTCAAGGGCATGTACCTCAGTTGCAGGCTCCTCTCAGGCCCGGGCCCTGGTCCGGCACGTGCAGGAGGCAACCAGTCGATGTGTTTCTCTCACATTGATGTTTCTCTCTCTCCCTCTCATCAATGGAAACATGTCCCAGGTGAGGATTAGCCACAAACACAAACACGTGGTGGGCCCCAGGTGTTTCCAGTTGCTGACGAACGTGTTCTGCAGCAAGAAGCACCCCGATTCCGGCAGCCACGGGTGGAGTGTCCCCCCAGATTAGCCAGCACATGCACTCCCCCCCCCACCCCCCCAAGTCTACTGACCAGGTGCTGGGTCAGGCCGTCTCCTGAGGCCGGGACAGAGAGAAACATCAATGTGAGAGAAACACATGGACTGGCTGCCTCATGCACACGCCCAACCAGGGCCCAGGCGTGGGGGGAGCCTGCAACCGAGGTACATGCCCTTGACCAGAATCGAAACCGGGGCCCTTCAGTCCGCAGGCTGATGCTCTATCCACTGAGCCACCTCCCCTCCCCCGCCTCCCACTGGGACCAGGAGGCTGGGAGCTGGGCACATGTGGGTGAGGGGCCGGCAGCTCCGTTCAGAGCGTGGGCGCGTTTTTCTCAGTTATTTCCCTCCTTTGCAACATTATCGGGACTGAGCCTAAGGGGTGCGGGCTGGGAGCCTGAGGGGTGCGGGCTGGGCCAGTAGGGAAGAGCTGTTCTGTCTTTTTCTGCAAAAAGCTTTATTGCTTCCGTTTGGGACTCGGATGGATGGAGAGGCTGGGAGTCGGGAGTGGGGGTGGGGGTGGGGCTGAAAGGCTGCCTGGGTTGCAGGAGAGGCTCAGGCAGGGGGGCCTCCAGGGGCACAGAAGCCCCAAGGCCTCGGGGCTGCTATGTCTCTTCCATGCCGAGGCAGAGCACCCCGACACGGGCATCGGTCTCTGCGACTCTTCCCTGGGCCCGATGTGCTGTGGGCAGGGCTGTCCCCGTCCCCGCTGTGTCCCGCACACGGCACAGCAGCTGCCCACACCTCCGGGGAAGGGATGGATGAGCCAGTGAGAACCCGGCGCTGTCAGTGGATTGGCTCTGATCGCTGTCAACTCAAGTCCACACGTGGCGCCTCAGGTGTTTCTAGTTGCTGACGAGCGTGTTGGCAATAAACCCCGGGGGGTGCGGGGAGCCTTTTGCAGACACACCTGCCCGCGTGGGGCAGCGCGGAGGGACCATCTCGCCATGCGTTTCACCTGCTCCCAGGAGCTGCTCTCAGGGGTCGTGGGGCTGGGACTGCGGGGGCAGAACCTGGGCTGCAGGTCCCCAGGACCACGCGGCCTCCCTGGCATCCTGAGGGCCCCCCCACACATCCCGGGACGGCCCCCACAGGTCCTGCAAGAGGGCCTGGTCACCATGCTCACTGGCTGTGCATCTTCGAGAGCTGCTGGGCCCCGCGGCATCTCCTCGGCCAACGAGGGGGAGAGGCCCACGCCCTCCGGAGACACGTCGTGGCCGGAGACAGAAGCCGAGAGAGAGGTAGGTGGGGGCTGCAGAAGCCAGCAGTGCCTGGGCGGCTGATGGCCTCTATATGGAGTAGCTCTGAGCCTCTGGCGCTCACGGCTGCCTGCGGAGGGATTAAGGCACGAACCCGTGTTGCTGGTCTCGGAGGCCGAGTGGGAAGGAGGTCGTAGGCTGGAAGCAGGCGCCCCGGGCCTGAGGACCCCGAGGACGGGATGCAGGGAGCCCTGTGTTCACACGCCTCTGGTGGGGACACGGGCAGCTGCAGCGCGTGGGCAGAAGAGGCGCAGCTGGTTCCTCTGTAGCCATGGCTGCTCCGGATGCACCTGTGAGGGCGCCCGGGGCTCCTGGTGCCCGGGCGTCAGTCTGCTCAGGGCTGAGGCTCAGAGACGATGGGCGCTGTTCTCACGGTTCTGGAGGTGAAGCCGCGGTTGGGGCGCAGCGGGTCCTGCCCGGACCCCCCTCCGATGCTGACTTCCGCCTCTGGTATGTTCTCACGTGGTGCGGGTGCTCCTGGCCCGTCCTCAGGGCGCGGATCCCACTCCCGGAGTGGCACCCTGGGGACCGCGTCACCTCCCAGCCCCCCTTATCGCCCCGCATACGGGGCAGGGCTGAGGGACAAGGGCTCCGGATCCTGAAACTAACCGTGACCCTGCCATGGACACGAGCCCGGGCCGCTCCGGTGAGAGACGTGCAGGGAAGACGCGCTCAGGTCGGGCCGGCCCCACCCAGCTGCTTCCCAGCCGCCTGCAGAGCCTGTGTGACGCTCCCTCACCGACCTTCAAAACGGGCAGGAGAGCAAGGCTTCAGGCCGTAAAGTTTATGGGACACAACGGGCCTCGGTCATCAGGACGGAGAAGGGCCTGCGCCTGCCCACGGCGCCCCTGCCAGCGCGGTTCAGGCTCCCCCGGGTAGAGACGTCGCCACGAGAGAGGGCGGTGGCGGAGGGGTGGGCTGCTTTCTGTTCTCCCCTAAATTCGAGGGGTGGGCCGCCCGGGACCCAGGGGGACCCCTGAGCCATGGGCATGGGAGGCCTGCAGAGGGGGATCACCTGCGGCCGTGTTTGCTGTGGAGACGACACACACACTGTATGTTTCTAGAGCAGCTTGCGGGTCACAGCAGAACAGCAGGAAGGACAGCGCTCCACAGAGCCCCTCCCCCAGCCCCCTGGGACCCCCAGACGTCACCTGTCACTGCCAGGACCCGGGACACGTCATCATGGTGGTGCTCAGGTTCGGAGGGGAGGGAGGCGGCCCACACACTCATGACCTTCCTGTGAGGCCCACGCATAGCCCTGTGGGTCCCGCCCTGAGGACTTGGCACTTGAAGGGCTGCGGCCACCACCCCAGAGGCTGTGGGGTTACCTGCCCTGCCCGCCCCCCTAAAACGTCCTGCCTAGAAAGCCAGCCCCACTGCCCAGGACCAAGGCCCCCCTCTTCCTCCCTCCTCGTGTGTGTGTGTGTGTGTGTGTGTGTGTGTGTGTGTGTGTGTGTGTGTGTGTGTGTGTCTGCTGCCACCCAGTGGGAGAGGGCGCAGGCGTCTGCTCCCCCAGTCCTGCCCCTGGCCCTTTGCATTTGTCTCACGGGTTCCCTGTGACGGAGAAACCAGAAACCGGGTGAGCCTTCCTTTTCTCAGAAAATGCTGTTTTCCCAGCCGGGAGACCGAAGCTGCAGCCCCGTCCCCGGCGGCTGGTAATAACAGGGTCTGTATCTGTGCGACGTTTTCTTTTTCTGCGAGAAGCGGACTTTTCACAGTTCTTAGCAGACGTTTAAAACATGCGCACTTGGAATTCCTACAGGACCAATTTTTAGAAGAATCCAGCCTAGTGTATTTTTAGTTGTTCATTCATGTTCCTTCACAGCATGCGTTTCAGGGAATTGGTCAACAAGACAGAAAGGGAAAAGGCGGCCTGATTTCATCATCCAAACGTAAGACCAGGTTTCTGGTCCCAAGTTTAAAAATGCTCCCTTCTCCCTCCTCTGGAAACCCGTCTTCAGCTTGTCTTTATGGCAAGACTTTACGTCAAGTTCAGATACTGAGCGTGATCCTAAATGGGGGTTTGGTTTTGTTCTAAGGAAAGTGTTTTTCCCCATGTCTGTCGATTTTATGTTTTATATTTTGACTTTACATATTTTTTATTTTTCAATGGCAGTTGACATAGAACACTGACTCCCAGTGTCCACAGTGACTAGACACTGTGTAACCTACGTGGTCACCTTGGGGGGTGCAGTGCCCGTCTGACACCGCACATAGTTATTACATGTCATTGACTGTATCCCCTGTGCTCTGCTTTCTATCCCCTAACTACCGATTTGTGCTTCCTAACCCCTCAGCTTTCTCACCCACCCTCCGAAGCCCCTCCCCTCTGGCAGCCCTTAAGATGTCCCCTGTCCCCATGAGTCTATTTCGGTTCTATTTGTTCCTCTATTTTGGTTTTAGTGCCGTGTGTAAGTGAAATCACGTGGCGTTTGCATTTTTCTGACTGACTTCACTCAGCACAGTGCCCTTGAGGTCCCTTCATGTGTGCAGTTGGCAGGACCTCATTCCTGGTTATGGCTGAGTCACAGTCCGGGGTGTATGCAGGGGTTGGCGAAAGTAGGTTTATAAAGGGTGTCCCAAAATTCACACAAGAAGTAATTTTGATAGAAAACACAGGTTTATAATTAAAATTGTAATTTTTTTTATTGATTCATAAAGCATACAGTATAGGGTTATGTATGGAATAGCGTATCGGGTAAATGGCCTCCATGGCTTTGCTGGCACATACGCACTCTTTTGTTGAAATTCTCCATGACCGTTTTGCATAAATGTGGCTGAATTTCGATGAGGTTCATTTTCATCTTGATGGCTTGGTTAATCGACAAGATTGTCGCATTTGGGGTTCAGAAAATCCACGAGTGATCGTTGAGGAACAAATGCATCCACGTGTCACCGTTTGGTGCGGATTTGGGGCTGGAGGCATCATCGGAGCATTCTTCTTCGAAAATGCGGCTACTCACGCAATAACGAAAGAGTGCGCATGTGCCAGCAAAACTGTGGAGGCCATTTACCCGATCTCCTATTCCATACATAACCCTATACTGTATATACTTTTCGAATCAATAAAAAATGTACAATTTTAATTATAAACCTGTGTTTTCTATCAAAATTACTTCTTGCGTGAATTTTGGGACACCCTTTAGTTGTTCATATGGAAAATAATGCAAGAATTAATAATAATAGAAGAATAAACTCTGTGCTTTGTGTACTCAAAGCTGTAAGCCTACTTTTCCCCACCCTGTAGGCACCCCTGTGTCCATCCCTCTGCCGAGGGCAGCTGGGTTGCTTCCACGTCGTGGCTGTTGTAAATAATGCTGCAATGGACGCATGGATGCGTGTCTTCTCCTGTTTGGGGTTTCTTCCTATAAACATCAGAAGTGGACTTACTGGGCCCTTCTTTGTCTGTTGGTATAGCCTTTGTTTCAAAGCCTGTTTTGTCTGGTATAAGTATTGCCACCTGAGCTTTCCTTTGCTTGTTTCAATTTTCATGAAATATCTCTTTTCATCCCTTTGCTTGCAGTCTGTGTGTCTTTCTATCTGAAGTGAGTCTCTTGTAGACAGTCTATGTCAGGGTCTTGTTTTCTTATCCATTCAGCCTTGATATGTCTTTTGATTGAAGCATTGAAGCCATTTGCATTTAAGGTAATTATTGATATGTATTTATTGGCATTTTATTATTCACATTTAAAAATATTTCCCCGTTCTCTTTCTTCTTAAAGAAGACCTGTAGCGTTTCTTGTAACTCTGGTCTCATGGTAATGAGGTCCCATCGCTCTTCTTGCCTGGGCAGCTCTTTATCGCTCCTTCGATTCTTAATGATGGCTTTGCTGGGTGGAGTAATTTTGGATTTACGGTCCAGGAGGGCAGAAATACAGCTCACTGACCCCCGCCCCTTCCAACGCCTGCCCAGGGCCTCACCTGTTTATAAGATGTCTACAGTGGACAACAGACACGCTGTGGCCAGTGTACCTCTCGCAAGTGGGTGGAACCATTGGTGGAATATTTCAAATTATTCAAATTATTAGTGACATCGGAGAACCGAGTCAGTTCTTGCTAAGTTCGAAATAGCTCAATTGCTTTTGTCTATTTCATGAGGAATCACGAATGCAAACTTATCCGAACCCTGAGTAACACTTACAAAGCGTTCATCCTCACATGGTATTTGTGAGCGTACCCTCCTCGGTGTGGGATGACAGATGATGGCCTGTATAAGGCAGAAATACAGGCAGAAAGTTCTCTTCTACGTAAATACCAGGGTCCCTCCACTAGTCTGCTTTCTCTTCACTTTCTTCCTCTCTCCACGCACACATTCACAACTAGACGTGCACACACTCACACACATATGTGCATGCACACACACTCGCGCACCCATACACACAAACACACGTGTGTGCACACGCACACGCATGTACAGTAGGAAGCTAACGGGACGCCTAGACCAGCTGCAGAAACTTGAGTGGCACCGTCTTTTTACTCATGCTCAATTCGGACGTCAAAATATTGGTTCCTTAAACACATTTAATTACGGACATTAAGTAAATTACGTGATTGAAAACCTTGAATCTGGCCTGAAGGGGATCCAGCCCTAACGAGGAGAACTGAGAGGGGCCCGCTGGGCGCCCTCCCCCTCCCCGCGGCAATCCCGCCGCTGGCCAGCAGAGGGCGCCCTCCTCCGGCAACGGCACTCCAAACCCAGGGCGGAGAAAAGCCCATCCCACTGGGAATGAAGGGCATGCGAGGTGTTTTGGGAGCGTGTCCCTGAGGCAGGGTCTCCAGGTGCATCAGTCACGCCGGCTCCAGGATGAGGCATTTTTGGAGGCCCCCCCGCCCCCTGTCTCCTATCGAGGCAGAGTCGCAGAGATGTGCAAAATGTAAAGCTCTCCTTACAGTGACCTCTCTCATCACTGATTCTTTATCTCTCTCTCCCTCTCCTTTCTTCTCTGAAATCAATAAAAATAATTTAAAAACAACAACAAGCAAGGAGTCTGGCGTTGGTGAGTGCGCTGCTGTCTTCTGAAAACAAATGTGTTCCCGCGTGGCCTCGTGGCCCCAGCCCGCGCCTGTCATCCGCATGGCCCCGTGGCCCCAGCCTGCACTTGTCATCCACGTGGCCCCGTGGCCCCAGCCTGCACTTGTCATCCATGTGGCCCCCTGACCCCAGCCTGCACTTGTCATCCATGTGGCCCCAGCCTGCACTTGTCCTCCATGTGACCCCGTAGCCCCAGCCTGCACTTGTCATTCATGTGGCCCCGTGGCCCCAGCCCGCGCCTGTCATCGGCCTCCCGAGCACCTGAGCCTGGAGGGGCGCTCAGACCCTTTGCAGAGCCCGGGTCAGGACAGTCCTCGGGCTCCGGGAGGGGCCGAGCCTGGGGCTCCCTGTGCTCCGGGTTGTGGCATTCACTCCAACAGGTTCCCCTTTGTCCTCCATCGTCCATCTCGGGCTCATGTTTCCTCCTCCGCAAACCGCTGGTAGAGAAACCCTCTCCTTCTTGGGGTCCTTGAGGGGGTTCCTACCCCTGGATTTTGAACCGAAACAAGGCTCAGCACCCCCCCTGGACTGGCCAGGAGCCGGATGAGAGGGGCTGGGGGGCCACAGGAAGAGGAGCCCTCCTGCCCGAAGAGGCAGGGCCTCCTTCACATCCTGGGTCCCTGGACGGCTCTCACCTGCCTGCCGGTGGGGCAGCCGCCATCCGGGTCTGCGTGTCTGCAAATGGAATAACGTGCCACGTGGGGCGTTTCTTGTTTAAGGACGGTTTCCTGGGACGATGCTTCGCTGACCTGTAACTACCTCACTCCGCAGTGATGTGCTTCAACGTGGGTGAGTGCTAGCCAAAGGCTCTCTCACAATCTGCCGTGTTCCCTAGAGCTGTCCTGGGTGTGCTTGCCCCCACAGGCCACAGCTCCGGCCTCAGGGTGAAGTCGCAGCCGGCCTCTACCCTCCCCTCTGCTAGGGACAGTCAGCTTCCTGGAGGAAGACACACACAGCTCGTGTTCTGTGGAGCCATGACCTCAGCAGAGACAGAGCCGCCGATGGGCCGTTGTGTGTCCTGCCGTCTGCTCTGTGTTGTCCCGCCCTGGTCTAGCTGGTGTGGCCAGACCACGGAGGACACGGAGGACGGGGCTGGGAGAAAGTAAGTCGGCGTATATTTTCACGGTTTGATAAGAACACTTTTGGAGGCGCACCCGAGCTAGTTGAGTTCTCCGGGAAGTCTGAGGTCACCCGGGTCCCAGCAGCTCCTCGCGGAGGCGGAGGCGGAGGCACAGTGCAGGGGGCGCAGGGAGCGGGTGAGAATTCTGCGCCCGCCCTCCAGGCGCTATTTACAGCAGGTTCTTTGCATATGAACTCATGGATCCCAGTGACACCTCGGGGGGGGGAAGGTAGGCGGCCGGATGACTCACTGGAGGCCACAGGGGTCAGCGGCGGAGTGTGGCAGGTGGAGGCGAGTTGTGGCACTTTCTGGAGAGTCTTTTCTCGGCTCGCAGCCTGGCCACCAGGAGGGCGACCGCCGGGAAGTCCCTGTGCCACCTGTCCTCACCCCGCCCCCACCTGGGTGGCAGGCTCCTCCCCATCGGGGCTCACGCAGGAGGCAACCAATGGCTGTGTCTCTCTCACATCGATGTTGCTCCCTGTCTCTCCCTCCCACTCTCCCTAAAAGTCGATGGAAAAATATACTCGTGTGAGCATGAACAACAACAAAAAGACGGAGGCAGCCCCGCAACCCTCAGGCCCGTAAGCGAGAGCGGATCCCAGACGAGTTAAGCGCATTAGCATGCGTTCAAGTTCTCCCCCGCGAGCAGTGCTGCCTCCTGTGCTGCAGGATCACAGTGATCAGTAATTAACATTCCAGGCTCGTCACCGAGGGGGTTTCTTCTCGGCTGTCAGGGTGAGGCTGTCGCTTTGTTCTGAGAGGGCAAAGGGCAGGAGGGCGCAGGCACAGGCTGGAGGGTGAGGGCGGAGCTCTGAGGCAAAGGCGAGCTGCCGGCACCCCCACCGGGTCTGAACCCGCCATGGGCCATGCTGGGACTGGAAGCTTCTGGGTCCGAAAGCTTCTGGGTCCGAGATCAGCTGTGGTTCTGCGTCCTCCCTTTCAACTCTGGGCGTTGATGGAGCCCTCACAGCCCGTCCGTCTTTCATTCCCTGAATAGTGGGCACGTGAGCCACCCCCGAGCCCCCATCCAGATCCCCGGGGCCCGCATGCCTTCTCACTACAGTGAACTGCATGTTGGGGAAGCGCGAAGGCTGGGAGATGTGCTATGAGCGTGGAAGGCAGGCCGCAGAGCACGCTGTCGAAACCACATGCCCACGCCCTCTCGCCGGGGTTACTAGCATTCCCTGGGCACGTGCCCTCGGCCAGGCGTCCACCGGGCGCAGACGGTCTGCCCTGCTGAGTGCTGCCCCGGGACCGCAGGACTCCGAGGAAATTAGTGAGCGAGGCTGTCACTGTCCCCGCGACTGGTGGTCGGTTTGAGTGCGTCTCAGTTTCTGCCACGGGAAAGGGAGCGCTGGCCGCCGTCCGCCGTCCGCCGTCCGCGTGTACCTGCCTCTCCGTGTGCACAGCCTCCTGCAAACTCATTTCTCAAAGTCTGCTCGGGCCCGGCCCGCGCGGCTCAGGGGTTGAGCGTCGACCTATGAACCAAAAGGTCCCAGGTTCGATTCCCGGTCAGGGCACAGGCCCGGGTTGCGGGCTCCATCCCCCAGTAGGGGACATGCAGTAGGCAGCCGGTCCATGATTCTCTCTCATCATTGGTGTTTCTCTCTCCCTCTCCCTTCCTCTCTGAAATCAATAAAAAGTAAAAAGGAGGGCGAGGGGGAAGCCGAGGAACAAAGGCGCCTCGCACCTTCACCCGTCGCCCGACCGGACACCGCATCTCCTCAGAACAGTTTCCGGTGCTGCATCCGTTCATTCAGTGATTCACTGAGCAGCTACTCTGTGCCTGGCTCTGTGCGAGCTGCTTCTGCTGTGATCCGATAGGACCCGGGCCTTTCCCGGGGGCTTCCCGTCGGAGTGTGTGTGTGTGTGGTGGTGGGGGGGGCGGCACAGGGCAGAGAAGGGAGCGCCGGTCAGGAAGAACAATGTCACAGGGTCGCCTGGTATCGCCTCGGTTGCTAACGAAGCTTCGGCAGAACAGGAAGCCCCTTGCGGAGGCGCTCCTGGCAGTTCCGCTCGGCGTGGTCGACACGCGTGTTTCTCACGAGTGTGCTTGTCGTCATGTGGGGGCAGCTGGCTCTCGTATAGAAGTTAATCGTTGGGCCCGTTCCCGGACGCTGGGTGAGAGTCAGAGACCCTGTGGCCTGGGATGGGGCTCCTGGGCGCTGATTGCTCGATGCAAAGTCTACTTTAGGCGTTTTCTCTGCTGCGCGAATGTCATGCTTTCTCCTCGACGGCTGCTTCTGCGGTGCTGCCGGCGCACGGGCCACCCGCACGGTGTTTTCTGAGGCTGCACGTTTGAGTGCCTGTGTCTGCAGGCATCAGTCTCTTAGTGCTTTTCAGTTGACGAAGCCACGAAGAGATTTATGACGCCAGAGGCGATCGGTACTCAGTTTAACGGTGAGCTGACCAGCGCTCAATAAAGGGTGTTGGCCGTGGCTGAGCCGTGGCTGAGGTTAGGAATTGACCGTGCTGTTCACTTGACTTACGCCTCGTGGGGGACCTTTGAAAAGGGGATCGATCTCAGATTACGGACGAGGCTGCACAAGGACCCTCTCCACTCGCCGGATCTCGGCATTTCCCGGGACCCGAAGGCCATGCAGCCAGCCCGAGCCCGAAGCTCGGTGACCCCTGGGGCCGTTTAACTTCTGAGAGGATCACATCCCCACGTTGAACGAACGAGCGGGGCTCGAAGCTCGTCGCTCCTGCCACTCCATCTCCGGCTTCTCTTCCATTAGAGCAGTGGTCGGCAAACTCATTAGTCACCAGAGCCAAATATCAACAGTACAACGATTGACATTTCTTTTGAGAGCCAAATTTTTTAAACTTAAACTATATAGGTAGGTACATTGTTATGAACTTAATTAGGGTACTCCTAAGGCTTAGGAAGAGCCACACTCAAGGGGCCAAAGAGCCGCATGTGGCTCGCGAGCCGAAGTTTGCCGACTACGTTGTTAGACGAGATGGGACTTGGGCTCCCCGCGTGGACGCTCGTCCTGAGCTCTGCGTGTGAGCACGTGTGTTCCAGACTCGGGAAGGGGCCTCCCGTGTGGACAACGCCCCATGCAGGCGTGCCGTTCGCTGCAGAGAAGTAAGAGGATCAGGGTCCAATGTGAGCGCCTCATGGTCAGGATTCCTGCTTTAGGGCCAACCGACTTTTCCATTCACTGAATGAGCCCAGTATCTGAGGCGGGTGGTTCTGGTTCCCAGGGTGCAGTTTTCATCCCAGCATCGAGGTCCTCGAAGGTCCCAGTGCCTCAGGAACCGGAGCCTCAGGGATGGCCTAGGCCAGTGATTCTCAACCTTCTGGCCCTTTAAATACAGTTCCTCATGTTGTGACCCAACCATAAAATTATTTTCGTTGCTACTTCCTAACTGTCATGTTGCTACTGTTATGAATCGTCATGTAAATATCTGATCTGCAGGATGGTCTTAGGTGACCCCTGCGAAAGGGTCGTTCCACCGCCAAAGGGGTCGCGACCCACAGGTTGAGAACCGCTGTCCTAGGGGCTCAGCCACACAGCACGGGGCCCAGCACCTGGAGCAGTGCACCTGGCACATGGCACGTGGCAGGAGAGGGGACCGGCCTGGGTACAACCTGCAAGGTCAGCCCGGGGAGAGCGGCAGGCTCATAAGCAGGCAGGACACCCCCCCTCTGGTTTTCCGCCTGGCGTTTCCCCCGGTTTCCCCTTCACGTGGAGGCCAACCAGCGCTCCCGGTGGGAGGCGGGCTTTGCGGGTTGCCCTGGCAATGCCAACCATCGCTTTTGGTGGTTTTTTTGTTGGTTTGTTTTTTTGGCCAAAATTTAAATCGGAGCAGCTCATGTTCCCATGGAATTTGCTGCTTTGGGTTTTACCTCGAACAATCACGTCCTCACATGTTAACTAAGACGTGGAACAGGCTGCTGGTCTGCGTTAGCCTTGGTGACTGATGTCATGAAAGTGCCGCAGTTCCACACGCAGGTTCCAGTCCTCCCGCGTGGTGACGCTGCTCTCTGCCCCACGCCCTCCTCCGGCCGTGGGGGCTACTGGAGGAGGCTGTGGACAGTGGCCGTGGACAGTGGCTGTGGACAGTGGCTGTGGGCTCCGTGGACACGTGGGCTCTGCATTCCGCCTCCTGTGAGGCCTGAGGTGACCACAATGCCAGGTGCTGACCCCCAGGACGGAACGACTCGGCTGCGGGACCACGGGTCTGGGCCGCAGGGGGGTCAATGCCGCTCCCAGCCGTGGGTGTTTGCACCTTATTCCCCTAATGTCTCTGCTACAGTTTTTCTCCCCAAAGACCCAGCTTTACAAAACCTGTTTATTCCCTCCTCACTGAGCCCCCTGAGAGAGGCCCCCGGAGAGGCTCACAGCACGCGGCCCACCCTGCAGGCCGCGGTGCTGTGGGTCCGCCACTGTCGGCGCCCAGTTCCCGCTTCCTGCCTGCTCTCCGGGTACGATTGTCCATGAGGCTCCTTTCTCGTTCAAAATGGAACAGTTTGGATGATGGATTACTGGTTACCATCTTTAATCGGCCTCCCTGTCCATGGGAAACACAGAGGGGGGTGGGTATAAGGAAGTGACAGTAACTGGAGAACGTGGGGCCTCCTCCAGCAGGGCCGCCGCGCCCACAGTTGCAGGGCCAGGGGAAAGGGGGCGACAGGTCGAGCCGAGCCTTAACTGAGTGGATGGGACTCAAGGCTCTGAACAGCCAAAGTGCGATAATATTGACCTCCGTTGGGCCTCGGTCGGGCATCGAAATGAAAGCTGTCACAGAGAGGACAGTGGGAGAGAACTGACTTCAGATGATGTCAGGTGGGAGAGCACTAGTGGGCGAGGTCAGGTGGGAGAGGGGAGCACTAGTGGGCGGGGTCAGGTGGGAGAGGGGAGTACTAGTGGGCGGGGTCAGGTGGGAGAGGGGAGCACTAGTGGGCGGG
>JAWPEG010000006.1:1260718-1293080 GCA_035771395.1 Myotis vivesi
GCCCCCCCCCCCCCCCCCCGCCTGCTCTGCTCACTGCCTGGGGCCACGGGACTTGGGGTGGGACGGCCACCTTCACTCAGTCACGTGCCGCAGGTGGGTGTCACCGGCAGGGCAGCCTTCAGTTCGCGATATGATTCCCCTGAAGCGAGAAATCAGCTTCCTGAGGAGGATGACAGGCGCGTCCCAGAGGACAATTAACTTGTCAGGAGCCCACGTGCCCGAGTCCTTCCCTGAGCGACGTGCGAACGTGGGGATGAGACGCTGAATTAGGAAGAAACTTTTGACTGAAGGGATTCGAGGTGAACCTACTTGAAGTAGAACTTTCAGGTGACTCTCGGCTTCGGCGGCAGGCCCGCTGCCTTCGCCCCGCGGCCTCGGTCTCTCCCTCCGGGGACGGTGCTGCCCTTGCACTTTGGGCAGATGTGGGGCTGGCATTCCTGTCCTCCGGCTGCAGAACCAAGAGCCAAAAGGCGGTGGCTGCAGATGACACAGGCGGACCACCCGGCGGTTCTGTGAGTTTCACGCCCCGCGTGGCCCCGGGGCTGAGCCCCTCCATCTCCAGACTGTCACTTAGTCATGTTTTGAAGTCCCTGTGGCCACGTGAGGCAACCTTCATAGGTTTCAGAAATGAGGACATTTGGGCCTCGCTGGGTGGGGGGCATGAAGCCGCCAACCCTAGGCTCTCACATAATGCGTGCTTTACAGCTACACCCTGACCACCGGCAGGAAAAGCTAAACGGAAAAGGTTACGTTGCTTGAGCAACATGATTTGTTTTCTTTTTCAGCCCAAATTGATTTTATTAATTTATTTGTTTTAACTTTATTTTTGTTGTTGACACTATTATAAATGTTCCCATTGCCCCCCGTCCCCCTTGTCCACCTCCACCCAGTCCCGACCCCCTCCCTCCAGCCATTACCACACGGTCCCCTGTGTCCCTGTGCCCCGGCTGACCCCTCCCCTTCCTCGTCCAGTCCCCTCTGCCAGCTGCCTGCTCCATGCAACACAGCGATCTTTTCCCAACAGCTTCATGCTTCCTGTTCATCAGCAGCCCAGAGTCAAACGTAGGCGATGAACACGGAGACCTTTTCCCACTCCCCCAAAATGAGATTGCGTTTTCCCATCTTAAAAATGCACCAAGTGTGGCATGTGTCCGCACTAAGGGGGATGTGTATGTGTGTGGCCGGAGGGGTAGGTTTCACGAGGAGAGGGTGCTGGGCAGCCCAGGGAAGGAAGCGGGCGGTTCCCGCCAAGGCCCTTTGGAAGTTCACGACCCGCTCATGTCCACCCCATTGCCAAAATAACAGGATTTCAAAGCGCCCGGTGAGTTGCTAAGGAAGTGTTGCCGGGATGCTATTGTGCAGCTGGGCCGTGGCCCCACGGGGCAGGTTAGGAAAACGCACCCCCTTCTGCAGAGGCTGGTCCTCCCCTAGCCTCGCCCACAGCAGGGGCTGGTCCTCCCCTGGCCTCACCCACAGTGGAGGCTGGTCATCCCCTGGCCTCGCCCATAGCAGAGGCTGGTGGTCCCCTGGCCTCACCCACAGCAGGGGCTGGTCTTCTCCTGGCCCCGCCCACAGCAGGGGCTGGTCCTCCCCTGGCCTCGCTCACACCCTCCATCCCGTGGACACCGTATGGTAGCAGCAGGCGTCCTCGCACAGGGTTCCAAATGGCCGCTTCTGTGTTCCCTCTGACGACGTCCTTGACAGTGTCCCTGCGATGAAGGAGAAACATGCTTTCTGCGTGGCCCGTGGGAGGCATTCCCACGCGTGTTGGCTAGAGGCGGGCGTTTCACAGGTAACCCAGGAGCGGCCAGTTTCCACGCCGTGGCCGGCAGCATCCACGGGGTCTGTCTTCTCTAAATGATGACACGGAAGAGGCCAAGTGCAATGCTGCTGGCTCTGGGGGTTCTCACAGTCACCCCCTGCAGCCCCTCCAAGTGCTGCGGCTGCTGGCTCTGGGGTTCTCCTAAGAATTTTTGTAGAAGCTTTTGATCACATTGAGAATGTTCCCATCTGCTTATTTTGTTGAGTGTTTTCATCATGAAAGGGTATTGCATTATGTCAACATCTTTCCTATATCTCTCTTTTTAAAAAATATATTTCTATTGATTTCAGAGAGGAAGGGAGAGGGAGAGAGAGATAGAAACACTGATGATGAGAGAGAATCATGGATCGGCTGCCTCCTGCACTCCCCACACTGGGGATCGAGCCTGTGACTCAGGCCTGTGCCCTGACTAGGAATCGAACCGTGACCTCCTGGTTCATAGGTCGACGCTCACCCACTGAACCACACCGGCTGGGCTTTTCCTGTATCTCTTTACATGACCACAGTGTTTGTTTTTTATTATAATAATAGGCTGTGTTGCATTGATTGAGGCTCAGATGGGAAATCAACATTCCCTTCTTGTAAACACTCAGGCCTTAAGCAGAGGTCCACCGCCGACACTGAGCCCATCCATAGAGGAGCCCCCTCCCCGAAGGGCCTGGGGAGGATGTGCTGGAAGTGAGCTGGGCGGGAGCACACATCTCTCTGGCACACGAGCGCCATGTTGGCCGCTCTCTGCCCTTCGCATGCCTTTGCTTGTTCTCACTCACCGCAGAGACGGTCCTCATTTCCGTCGGATGCCGGTTTTCTACCCACTGTTCTTTAGGAGCGTGCCGTTCGATTTCCATGTGTTTGTGACTTTCCCAGACCTCCCTTTTTTATTGATACCTAAATAAATGGTATTCTCTTCAGAGAAAAAAAACACCTTAAAGGAACAAAAATGCAGAAGAGAAAAAGGAAGTGAGGACACCGAGCCACTGCCCCACCAGCCAGAGCTGAGTGACGGCTGTCACCTTGGCTTCCAAGACTGATCTTCTTTCAAGTCAAGATTGTGCGCAGCAGCAGCGAGGAGTTCTGACCCTCAGCCCCAGCCCTCCTCCCGCTCCACATGCAGTGACCTTGGGACCTGGTGTGTCTGTTTCCAGGCCATTTATAGATTGAAGGGCACTGTGTCGCCCTGCCATGGTGCACATAAAAATACATTTGCTCCTGTATGTTATTACGATTTGCTTTCTCCCATCACATTCTCTTGAAAGATTGATATTTCTAATGTCTACTGTTGCAAATCTATTACTGTGAGTCTTTCTATTTATTTTTAAGATATATTTGTATTGATTGTAGGGAGGAAGGGAGAAGGGGAGAGAGACGGAAGCATCAATGATGAGAGAGAATCATTGATCGGCCACAGCTCACAACTCAGACATGTGCCCTGACCAGGAATCGAACTGTGAACTCCTGGTTCATAGGTCGATGCTCAACCACTGAGCCAGGCCGGCCAGGCAAGTCTTTCTATTTAATGGTAGTTTTCAGAGGAAAATCGAAATGAAAAGAAGGCACAATCGTTAACGACCATCAAGTCCAAGTCACGTTCATGCCACCTTTGCGTTCGTGGAAGTCCTTTCGCATTGTTCCCTTGGCTTTTCACTTTCCTTTGTTTTTTTTTCAACTTTGAGATGGACACAGTGTGTGACTTTGAAAGGCCTCTGGTTATTGGGATTCTTGAAGAGGTTGGTGTAACCCAGGAGTGAATTTCCTGGACGACCGAAATGTCTTTCTGAAATAACGTCTTAAACACATCTCAGCCTTAAAACGCACACACACACACACACACACACACACGCACACACACGCACATGCACGCACACACACGCATGCACACACGCGTGCACACACACACACACACGCACCAACGACATGGAACATGCTTGTTGAATCCCATGACTGGCTGTGCAACAATGCATTTGAGACCTGCCAGGTGCAGGGCTTTTTCTCGCTGCTGGACGGCTCTGTGTGGTCTGAGTTCTCACGTCGAGGCTTCATGTTTTCCCCGTCCATTTACTTACTGTGTGCACTCATCCGCAGTGAAGGTTCTGGAAGCGCCTCCTTCCGCCCAGCCCTGCCCCTAGCCGGCCGTGATGGGAAATGTGGAGTTAAAGGAGTTGCCAGGTTAGCTCTCTACGGGGACGCCCTCACCGAGGCCTCCATGGGAGTCAGAGCCTCTTTCGTACGGTTGGTTCTTGGCTACGTCCTGGTCAGGCCTGCCGATCTGAACTTCTCTGAAATTTGATTTGTAAAAGACAGAAAGATTTGGAAGTTAGGGTTTTTAATTTTTTGAAGTTTGTGTTCTCATTGGAGGATATGAAAACGTGATGGCGCACTGGGGAGCAGTCGGTATCACAAACCACAAGCACAACTCCAGTTGCCTCCCAGGAAGCCGCTGTCTGCGGGACATCATTTCAGACATGGAACCTTCCAGAGAGAAGGGGTGCCAGCACGCCCTTCTCGGGTAGAGAAACAGACACATGACATTTTCAAGGAAAAAAGATGATTTCTTCTGCCAGTGATGGGCAGGACCAGATATGCGTGCGCATGTTTTAAAATAATCATTTGTGCTGTTTGAGTGGAAATAAATGAACGCTCGTTAATTGGCGCCAGAGTAATAGAACATGACAATTCAGGGGAAGGCACGTGCTCACAGGCCATGTTGCCCATCTCAACAGATGATTAGGCCCAGAAATGAGAAAAATGGAGCGAGGTCAGTTGAGCTTTCACGGGTCCTTCACCCTGTAATTCATTACAGGCCGCCTTGGTCTCCTGGCCGCCCAGTAAAGCCAGGGGTGGCAGAATTCGGGGGTGCGTTTTTTGGGGGGCCCTGGATGCACTGATTTGGGGCCGTGTCTTCCTCAGGGGCCCTGGGCTGCACGGGGCATGGCAGAAGAGCAGGAATGCATCGTGAGCCCCGCCAGCTGCAGGGAGTGTTACTGTGAGAGTGTGATCGCTGAGTAAAGAGTGGCACAGGGGGCGGGAGGACCCTCACAGGATGAGTGGGGGGTTCTAGGTGAGGCCTGGGGCGCCTGGTGGGACAGTTGGGGTCCCGTGCGCTGCTCCCCATCTTTGCACTTTCTCTTGTGGCTCAAGTAGTGACATCAGATGGTTAGAGATGGGGTGACACGCGTGTGTGTTAGCGGCTTCCCTGTGAGGGACACAGAGGATGGAGGGCGACCTAGAGCCCAGCTTCAAGGTCGATACACATCTTCAGAGCAGAGGTGACGAGGCTCCAGCTGGACAGTGACACGCTCCTGGGAGGACAGGCTGTGTGTGCGAACAGGAGGGCGGGCAGGAGTCCAAGGCAACTCCGAGGTTTCTAGGGTGGAAATTCTTTTTAAAAAAATATATATTTTTATTGATTTCAGAGAGGAAGGGAGATAGAGAGAGACATCAATGATGAGAGAGAATCATGGATCGGCTGCCTCCTGCACACCCCCCACTGGGGACTGAGCCTGCAACCTGGGCCTGTGCCCTGACCGGGAACCAAACCGTGACCTCCTGGTTCATAGGTTGACGCTCAACCCTGAGCCATGACAGCCGGGCCTGTAGGGCAGAAATTCTGAGCAAGGTCTTCAAGCTCCTGATACCGACATAACTTCTTGAACTAGAAGACTGGCTGTGACATATAAATACTTGCACAGAGAACACCCTGGACGGAAACAAGGAAAAGGTTTTATCCAGGCAGCGGGTGGGGAGATGGGCTGAGAGGGAGACCCGCACTTTTATATCAGACCTTCCTGTGCAGTTGCTGTCTTCTGTCCTAGAGCGAGTCCCGAGTCCTGGGAAAGGTGACGTCACTGGGGACGGTGCGGACTCCCCGCCGGTGGACCGCGTAGAGCCCCGTGTTAGTCGCCGAAAAGAAAGGAACCAGCATTTCTCGCTGCTTCTGCATTTGGAGCTGCTTCTGCTTGTTCTCACGTGGTGACATTTCCATTGCGACGCTGGCCTCTCTGTGTGCTGCGCAGAGTAGACACGGAGACTAGGGTGTTGCCAGGACTCATTTCCGAGTAAAGAAACCGTTCTCCGCAGATGGGAATCCATCCATTCATGTTTTTGGAAATAGCACGACCAGAACCAAGTCCAGACCACAGAGGAGGCGAGGGATGGCCTTTCATCGACAAGGAGTTTGGCCTGTGGCGTCCCTGCCGGGTCTCAGGCCGCGTGCTGCACGGCCCCCGTGTTCCTATTCGATGAGGACGCAGCCTCATGAGGCTTCAGGCTTAGGAAGTGGCCTCCGGGCTTTCCTTAGACAGGAGCCCCGAGGCCGCTTCCTCCATCTGTGCTGTGAAGCCCGAGGGCTGCCCGCCGTCTTTGCTCACAGACGCTCCTGTTTGCATTTCGGTCGGAACGTGATGGCCACGATCCTGTGCTGCCCAAGGTTTCCAGGGAGAAAGCACAATGAGCAGCTGACGCTTTTCTTCATTTTGGCTCCACGCTCGGCAGCGCCTGGGGTCTGTGCAGCCAGAACTCGGCGCCTCGCTTCCCTCGAGGAGACAGGCATGTTCCCAGCAACAGCCTCACCGTGAGACCCAGCAGTACGCCACCCAGGAGCCAGGCCGGTTCTCCGTCTGTGGACGCTGCACTCCACCAGATGCTCTCTGCTCCGAAATTCCCTGGGGCCTTTCACAGCAGATCCCAGACACCAGCCGAGAAAGCCACGTGGTCAGCACCGCCACCACCCGCTACCTGTGGCTGTTTAAACTTAAGGTAATTAAAATGAGATAATATAAAAAAACTAGAGGCCCAGTGCATGTAATTCGTGCCAGGGACTTGGCCCTCGCAGCCCCGGCTTCCTCCGGAAGGTTGTCCGGAAGGTCGTCTGGCCTAATTAGCACATTATGCTTTTATTATTATAGATCGGTTCTCCACTGGACAAGCCACAGGCCAAACACTCAATAGCCACACGTGGCTGATGGCCCTGGTAGGCCCACCAGTCACCACAGAAAGCCCTGTGGGCAGCACTGGTCTGGGATGTACCTGTTTTACAGACGGACTTGAAACGGGAACGTTTCTGTAGTAATTTGTATAAAGTGCAATGAAGTTTCATGTATGTTCTTTACAGAATGGAACACGAAATACACATAAATCATTATAGTTCTCTTTGCACTGTCTTCACGCTGGCCATTGTTCAGAGAGTTATACATACAGACACCAGGGGACCTGACCATTCCACTGCCAGGACATGCACCCAAGGTGAGGGGACGCTGACAGTCACTCGGAAGCCGCACGGGCGTGTCCACAGGGCCAGTAGAATAACAGCCCCGAGTGGAAGCAGCCCAGACGCCCCTTGGCGGAGGGACAGGTAACGGTGTGCTCCTGCCCTGGCGTGTCATCCAGCCTTAAAGAGACGGCAGGACCGATACGTGCAGAGCACGTGAACCTTGGAAACATGCTACGTGACAGCAGCCAGCCTCAGAGGCCTGCGTACGGTGGGATTCCATCTATGTGAAATGTCCAGACCCGGCAAAGGCAGACAGACAGACACACAGGAGTCCAGTGGTCCCGGAGCCGCGGTGGGTCCCGTGAGTTCGGGGTTTCCCTTGGGGGTTAGAAATGTCGTTGACTTAGGACCATGGTGATGGCTGCCTAGCCCGGTGAACGTACGGAAACCATGGGCCTGTCCACTTTCTCAAAATGAATTTTTTAAAAAATATATATTTTATTGATTTTTACAGAGAGGAAGAGAGAGGGACAGAGAGTTAGAAACATCCATAGGAGAGACACATCGATCAGCTGCCTCCTGCACACCTCCTACTGGGGATGTGCCTGCAACCAAGGTACATGTCCTTGACCCGAATTGAACCTGGGACCCTTCAGTATGCAGGCCGACGCTCTATCCACTGAGCCAAACCGGTTAGGGCTCACAGAATGAATTGTCTGGCCTATGTGTCATCTTAATAAAATATTTTTGAATAAATACATATTTATAGGAACATAATTCTTGGTTTCTGCTTTTTAACCACCTAATGTAACAAGAAGTGATTGTTCTCAGTGCTATCTGACCCAGTCTTTTTGGGAACCCAAGGCCCCAAAAAAGAAAAAAATGTAATGAGACCAAGTGTCCGAGTGAAATGATTGAGCAACTCCATGTTCGTGTTTTATGTAGAAACACAGGAAGGCCTCTCTTCGCTTAGGCTAAAAGCATGAATCAAAAGCAGGGTGTGTGATCTGTGAACCAGCAAATTTAAATGTATAAAAGCTTACGTGACCCTTACGACCGAATGACCAGAACAACCAGTTGACCAGTCGCTATGACGTGCACTGAACACCAGAGGGCAGACACTCAATGCAGGAGCTGCACCCTGGTGGTCTGTGCGCTCCCACAGCCAACCTCCCATGGCCCCTCCCCTCACCCCCCACGGCCAACTTCCTGTGGTCCCTCCCTCCAGGCCCTGATGGTGGGTGTGGGGTGGGAGGGGACGTGGCAGGCCAACCTCCTGCGGCCAGGCTGAGGGACCCTACCCATGCCCGAATTCGTGCACTGGGCCTCTAATTCTATCATAAAACAACACAGAGGTTGAGCGTAGTTGGGTCTTTTTTTAGTCAAGATTGTGCGTTAGGTAACCGTCCAGTGGCTGCACAAAGAGCACTCCCCACCCCGCAGCGACTTCACGCGTCTCGAAGGTTTATGTGAGGGAGGGTCTGAGAGCGCCGGCAACTGTTACGCACGCCTGTTCCCACCGACATGTCCCTGCTTCCCCTGTGGGCTGTGTCCCTGCGGCAGCCGCTTCTCTCAGGACGGGGAGGCGGGCCAGGACGAGCCGGCAGGTCTGGCGGCTCCATTTCCTGGACAGACTGCCTGCAGGAAGCGTGGCCCACAAAACAAACAAACAATAAAAGGGGGGCATGAAAGTGTCCGAACTTGCCCCGTCTGCCAAGCAAAACAACCGCATGGAGAATTTAGCCTCATTTGCTGATGCTTTCAGATCCTCTGCTACGGTTTCCAGTTCACTGCCTGCGAGTTAAGTGACGTTCTAACCCTGGGTGGCCGGGCCAAGTTAAGAGCGAGGAGGAGATAAGTCAAACTTTAACACATTCTTGCTGAGACGTTATAAGCAGTGTGTGACTAGGTAAGATAAGCATATAGAAGGATAACTCGCTTAAAAAAATATTTTTTGTTTTTGGCTTTTTTAAATGAATGTCTTGGGGTGATATTGGTGAGTAGGATTACACAGGTTTCAACCTCTGTGATCCATGGTCGCCATATTGCACTGTGTGCCCACCACCCAAGTCAACTCTCCTTCGTCCCCCTATACTTGACCCCCTTCCCCCTCTGCTACCCTCACCCTTGTCCCTCGGGAACTGCCATCCTGTTGTCTGTGTCTATGAGGTTTTGTTTGTTGGTTTATCTTGTTTGCTCTTTTGTTCCCTTCGTTGTATATCCGACATATGAGTGACAGCATACGGGCCTTGACTGTTTCTGACCGACTTGCTTTGCTCAGCATGATGCTTTCATACTGGTGGTATGTAAACTGGTCCAGCCACTGCGGACACAGCATGGAGATCCCGCAAACAAGTAAGAATAGGATACCAGCAACCCCTCTTCAGGGCATCTAGCCAAAGAAATGGAAAACAGTTATTTGCAAAGATGTGTCCGCCCTGTGTTCATTGCAGCAGTGTTCATGGTGGCCAAGCCACGGAGACAACCAAGGTGTCTCAGGGAGACGGTTGGGTGATGAAGAAGATGTGGTGATGCACACACAGGGGAAGGCCAGTCGTCCATGAGAGGCGGAGCGCTGCCACTGCGGGTCAGCCTTTCCTGACCGCAGAAGCTTGCTCTTTCCAGGCTAAACGTGGAACTTCCGGTGTATATGAGTGCGTGCCGATGCCACGCCACACAGGACGCGATGCAGCTGGGAGTCTCCCCTGGCTCGGGCTCCCGCCTCCACCGCCCGGCAAGGCTGTCACCCCGCTTGCTTTCTCGCATGCCTGCCCTACGTCCACAGGCGTGTCACTGTGGGCAGAGGACAGGAGGCGCGTGAGGGCAGCACCAGTTCTCAGGAATGAGAGGTTTGCCATGTTCATGGAGGGACAGGGTACTTGCTCGGTCCTTCAAGATGCTTTCTTGCCCTTTCAGAGGAAATGTTCTAGGAAAGTGCATTCCATAGTTAAAAAAATGGAAATCAGGAACTTTCCACGAATTGCTTATATTCTAGCTTTTCTAGAATGTGACCAAGGCCGTTCCTGACTGTGCAGACTTCCCACAAGGGGTGGCCATCAGGGCGGCTTGTCCCATCTGCCGCCTCTGATTTTTCTGCAAACAAGTTTTTGCCACGGGAATCTATTAGAACCGGTGTGATTTCTAAATTGGTTCTAATCATGTCGCTCATCGCTTGGGTGCTTATGAGGAAAGTCCTAATATCAGCTTTACTTTCCAGATGGCAGAGTGAGATTTTTAAAAATATAACGAACACGCCGAGGCCCACAGCTCAGTATCAGAGCGTGCAGAGCCCAGGTCTTCCCATGGAGGAGCCGAAATGCTTCGGCCATGAGCCCAAGATCTCTCGGCCAGTGGTCCTAGAGACACCAGCACCAGTGAGCCGGGAGGCACCGGGCCTGTGAGCTGGGGGCACTGGGCCTGTGAGCTGGGGGCACCGGGCCTGTGAGCTGGGAGGCACCGGGCCTGTGAACTGGGAGGCACCGGGACTGTGAGCCGGGGTTAACTGGCCTATGAGCTGGGGGCACCGGGCCTGTGAGCTGGGGGCACTGGGCCTGTGAGCTGGGGTTACCTGGTCTGTGAGCTGGGGGCACCGGGCCTGTGAGCTGGGGGCACCGGGCCTGTGAGCTGGGAGGCACCAGGCCTGTGAGCTGGGGTTACCTGGCCTGTGAGCTGGGGGCACCGGGCCTGTGAGCCAGGGTTACCTGGCCTGTGAGCCCGAGCTGCTCCTGCTCCACCCGCAGTCGCACGACCTGGAGTCCTCGGGTGAGGCAGCAGCTCAGGGGATGAGCAGGCACCTCACTCACCGCTCACCAGCTGAGGGGCCTCGGGCTCGGTTTTCTCACGTGTCCAGCGAGAACAATAAAGTGAACGAACCGCGGTTTTCACTCTGACTGAGGTCAGGATCACTGAGCTGCTGCGGGCTTTGCCCAGAGAGCACCTGGTGGGAGGCGTGCAGGGAGAGCTGCGGCCACACACGGACGCTCCCTGCGCCCGGGATCCTGGCAGACGGAGCGGGATGCACAGATACGGAGGCTGTCCTTCCACACAGGGTCACACGAGCCGTGTTCCCAGCACCAGTGCTGCCGTTTAAAGCCTCGTTGTTCGGCTGGACCGCGAGGTCGGAAGCATGAGCAGTGACGAGTGAGACAGCGGGTTTAGCAGAGGCCCAAACAGAAGGGACATCGTCCTGGGGTCGCCGGGGAGAGCACGTGGTGGCCTCTATGCTGCCAGGTCACGTGCCCGCCTGGCACCGGCCTCGGAAGGAGCTCGCACGCGGCCGGAGCAGCTCCAGGCCCAGGGGCAGAGTCCGTGGCAGAGAGAACCGGTGGCCAGTGGGGTCCACATGTGTCCGTCCACGCACAGGTCTCCGCTCCTCTCCCAGACTTCTCAGAGCCACTGAATGCCGGTCCCCTTGCCGGGCCTGTGACTGAGGGAGGTGACCGGGATGCCCTGACCCCAGGATGCCCTGTCGTGACCCCGGGAGCTGCATCTGGCCGAGGCGCTGGCCTTCCCTCCTCCCTGTCGCGTCTCCCATGAGCTCCTCACGCCCATCCTCTTCCTGTATCATCGTCGAACATCTAACCGGTCGCTCCCTGCATAAGTCGCTGTGTACCAGGCATTCTCCCCAGCGACCTGGTAAAGAGCAACTTCGAGGCTCCTCATCATGAAGACGGACGCCCGGCTTTGGCTGGATCTTAAGGGAGAGAGTGATTCCAGTGGCTCCGTGTTTGAGGGCGCGGTTGCCGTGTGTGGAGGGAGCTTCTGGGAACAAGGTGTGACCCCCTGGGCCTCCGACGCCCCGGGTCCTTCCCAGGGAAGCGTTCGTCTTACCCGCCGTGTCGTGTTCAGTGAGGCCGCTCAGGGCAGGAACTAGTGACGATATTGACCGTGTGGCGGAGCCAGGGCGCTGCCAGCGTGGGCCAGTCCTTGCTGCCAGGCGCTTTCGTGAAAAGCACTGTTTTTCAGGAAGATACGTGGCTTTAGGAGGCAGGGAGATCCAGCCACAGGTCCTTGCCTGAGGGCAGACGGCCAGTCTCACCCGTTTCCGTTTCTGTTCTTGTTTTGTTCCTTTACATCCAGTTTTCTGCCATGGACAACACAGCTGCTCCTCAAGAGGCGTTTCCCCGAAGGAGAAAAACCACCTGTGGGACTTTATTTCTGCTTGGCCGCCCCCTTCCTCCCTCCCCCCTGTGGGCGGCGGACAGTGGATGGAGCGGGCGGCGGGCGGCTCTGTCTTCTACCCGGGAAGCACATCCCGGCCCGCATCCGGGCCTTTCCTCCCGCCGCTCCTGCCGCAGGTCCCTGTGCACACAGGGAGGTCACACAGGTGGGTTCTCCAGGGGGAACCCAATGTCGCTGTTTCAGTGGGTGATCATTGCATGTGTATTTACTTACATTACTTGTATGGATAAGTGTTATCCCCATTTTACAGATGAGACAAGTTTAAAAAGACCGAGTAATTTCCCCCAGATCCCAGAGCTACTGAACGAGGGGTCCAGGGCCAGTGGCAGGGGCAGGAGGCCTGGCCTCACCCTGCGCAGGTGCAGGTGGGATTCCAGGTGGAACCCTCACCAGCCAGGCATCCTGAGGGCTCCGGGCCTGTGAGCTGGACAATGAAGACAACACACACACACACACACCTACACGTGTGCGCGTGCATGAGAGCATGACTTTGATTAAACTAATGAAGGTCCTGTCTCATGGTTTCATGGACACGGGGACTTACTGTTTGATTTCTGCTGTAAGAAGAAGAATGAGCCCAGCTGGTGTGGCTCAGGGGTTGAGCGTCGACCTATGAACCAGGAGGTCACGGTTCAATTCTTGGTCAGGGCACAGGCCCGGGTTGTATTCTCCATCACCAGTGTGGGGCATGCAGGAGGCAGCCGATCCATGATTCTCTCTCATCATGGATGTTTCTATCTCTCTCTTCCTGTCTGAAATCAATAAGAAATATAAGAAAATAATAAACGAGTCATGAAACCCAGGTAAGCCAGCCTGCTCCTGGGCCAGGGTCTCCGTGGCTCTTACAGACCAGTGTGCTCTTGTTGGTGGCCCTGCAGCCCTGGCCACCAATCGGCCCTTCACCCCAGTATGAGCCTAGAGCTGGGGAAATCCCTCAGAGAGAAGGAGCATCCCGAACGCTCCCCAGGGGGAAAGGGAACACTCGAACCCTGATCCCATGCAGAACCCTAGGCCTTGTGTAGGTGAAGGTGCTCTGAGGGGTGTTTCTTAGGGCCATGCCTTGGAGGACACGCCCCAGACAGATAACTGTCCTCACATGTTGACCTCATGGCTCCTTCACACACATATGGACACAATGTGTTTATTCCTGTGCAATGCCTGTGTGACATTTCATATTGACAAGTGATTTGTGAGACATGCAAGAGGGTGTTAATATTGTTTACCGAGACGCCATTGTTCGATGCCCCATTTTCAGGGACGAAGGCGGTGACAACCTTGGCTTCATTGTCCTAATGGGGCTGGATCTGTAATTCACATCATCGTCACCACCTTCCTTCCCCCTGAAATGGACTCTCAGTGATCATGCCGCTGAGGAAGCACGTCTCCTGAGAGGGCTGTGAATTCCGATCGCCAGTTATGCTGGTTACGAACAGCTCCGTGGGTTCATTGGGACGTGGCCTTTACAGAATTTCAAACATTGTGCATTAGCTATGCATGCCTGTCTCTATCAAACTGGATTTTACTCCTTGCAGCTTCTGTTCAATTTTAAAAGCAAACTTTGATGATTGACACAAAAATCTTTCTACACAATGTCTCACTAAAATTCAAGATACGGGCATCTGAGAGCAGCTCATATGAGTCTATGTAAGGAAGGTGCTCAGGTGAGAGTGAAATATCGATTCTCGACCCCAAAGCAGTGACCGCCTGGGTGCGTCCCACATTTTATCTTATTCCTAGAGCAACATGCATATTGAATCAGGCCCTTTATGCAGATAAGGAGCCTGAGGCTTAGGAGGCTATTGACCTGCTTGAGCTCACGTGGTCCCGACTCCAAAGTCATGAGCTTAGCCACCAAAGTCACATCCATATGAAGTACCTTTTGCTTGTCCATACCTATGAAACCGCTATGTTAACAGGTTCTATTGAATTTATTGGGGTGACATTGGTTAATAAAATATATAGATTTCAGGTATAGAGCTCTATAACACATCATCTGCATTTCATATTGTGTGTTTACCACCCCAAGTCACGTCTCCTCCCATCACCATTTATCCTCCATTTACCTTCTTCTACTTCCCCTCACCCCCACCTCCCCTTCCCTCTGGCAATCACCACATGTTGTCTGTGTCCATGAGACTTGAGAAGGGGGAGGGATTAAGCAAAGAAAAAAATATGTAACATTTTTTCAGAAACGACTTCTAAAGCAATGTTTGTCGTCAACAGCACATTCATTAGCATTGGTCATATTAGTATTAGGAATACGAGGTCTTCGTTCCTCCGGAGCAGCAGAATGATTTGTTCTTATTTGTTTTCCGGGAAGATGCTTCCTATCTGTGCTTTAAGAGCCTTGGAGTCAGGAATATAGAAAAGAACATGTTTCAAACACCCATAAGAGTGTAAAGAAACCAGACTTGGAAGTGACCAGAATTAATGTGTAAGTGTTCCAGTTGGGAAGTGAGTAAAAAGGTACAGCCAATAGGAAATGTTAGGGGCCTGACCAATATTTTAGAAGCTTTGACTATTACCTATTTTGGATTTGTCATTTCTTATGACTTTATTTGAAGAAATAATCCATGGATGAGGATGATGATGGTGGTGAGGATACAGATGATGAGGATGATGGGGGTAGAGGTGGTGACAGTGATGATGGTGGTGGTGATGATGATGGTAGTGGTGGTGACAGTGGTGGTGATGACTGTGATGATGTTGGTGGTGGTGATAGTGGTGATAGTGGTGATGATGATGATGATGATGATGATAATGTTGGTGGTAGTGATGGTGGTGATGACTGTGATGATGTTGGAGGTGACAGTGGTGATGGTGGTGGTGACGATGATGATGGTAGTGGTGGTGGCAGTGGTGATGACTGTGATGATGTTGGTAGTGGTGATGGTGGTGGTGACAGTGGTGATGGTGGTGGTGATGACTGTGATGATGAAGGTGATGGTGGCAGTGATGATGGTGGTGGTGATGACTGTGATGATGTTGGTGGTGGTGACAGTGGTGATGTTGGTGGTAATGACTGACGATGATGAAGGTGGTGGTGATGGTGACATGGATGGTAACCATTTTCTTTTTATTGAGCATTTTGTATCCACCAGACTCAGTTCTCATGTATGTTACTCTAAAGTACATGAACTCATTTACTTATCCGAGCAGCTTTACAAGATTGGTGCTGATTACCCTCGTTTTACATGTGAGGGGACTGAGGCAGAGGGGTAAGTCACTTGCCCAAACCCCACAGTAACCCAGTGTCCATGAGCTGCGCCAGGGCCGCCTTCCCGCTGGGCCCTCAGTGAGCAGCTCTGACACTCCCGGGGCTGCCGCGATACGCTGCCGGGTTCTTCTGCAGCGTCAGTGCCTGTGCTTGTACTTCTGGGAGCTGTTCTTCGTTCCTTCTCCAGCTCCGCCCGTGTTCTCCTCCGATGGGGTTCGGAGCCCTGTCTCAGCATTTACAGGCCGTGGATTCTCCCGGCTCCAGCTCCTGCCCTCAGGGAGTGCGCGCCGTGGTGCTGTCGTGAATGGAATCCCTTGCGTGTCTTTTCCCTCCGTTTGGTCATTTTTGGTCATTTGTGCTCTGACATCGTTCTCTGTGGGCAGCGAGTTGGCGCGGGTGGTGGCAAGTTCCCTCCAGTGGATTCGTCCCCGTTTCTGGCGGTGGCTCAGGGGTGTCTCCTCCCTGTGCCCATCCTGAGGCTGCCTCACCCCTGCGGGGCGGGGAGGGGGGGATCCCGCGCTCTGCAGACACAGTGGATCCTGGGTCCCAGGTCCGCGCTGGTGCAGGGACCCCGGTTTTACCTCTCGGAGACCCTCCTTGTTACCAAGGGAACGGGGGGGGGGGGATATGGGCCTTGCCGTCCACCTTTCCCGGCAGATGACTCCTCTAGTTCCCGTTCTCCATGGGGAGGGAGCCCTGGGAGAGTCCTGGCTCCAGCCGCTGCCCCTCTGGGAGGGTGAGCTCACCTCCCCCACGAGTGTGGCCCCAAAGCCTCGGCCGCTACACGCACAGGAGGGGAAGTTGCCCAGACACGGGCCGCGTGGGGATCCTCCGTGTCCCTGACTCTGGGTGTGGCTGTAACAAAGGGCCCTGCTTTCTCTTTCCTCCCGGACCGGATCGTCTCTTTCGGGTGCGTCTGCACAGTAACCTCTCACTTGTGGAACTTTCTTAACTCCAGGGAAAGGTGGGTGCGGGAAGGGAGATTGTGGGGTACAGTAAGTGAAGAAGGAGCATCGTGCCTTTTGAGACAAGAGAACAGTTTAATTTTCTCCTGTCAAACAACGGGGTGGTTTAATCATCTCAGCCTTTTAAAGCCTCAGACTTTTAAGTTTCTTCCATCTTTGACATGATTTCTCTTTGCAATTCCACCCACGCCTGGGAGAATAATAACGCGCTAATGTTCTATTCTCCCTGAGCTCTTTCTGCGAGAACTCCAAGCACTTTGTAGATGCTGCCATTTATCCTGACAACACCTTTGCGCACCCTGGAAACCAACTTGTGAGCCGAAGTTGGTTGAATGGAAAGTGCGGCCCCAGGTACCTACCTTCGACCACGCGGGAAACAGAAGGTCCGATGGTACCGTGGCCTCGTCCACAGAAGTGCCACCAGCAACGCAGGGAAGGCTGCCCCCCTTCCAGCCCAAGGTGGCTGTTGTCTAACCTGAAACGATAGGTGAGAAAGCAGATGGCCGTCCTGAACAATCCTGAAGGGGCAGGTGTGACACGAGGGCGTCTTGCTCGGCTGTTTCATGTCCTGGGTCTTGGGACGGCACGGCCGGCGAGGGTCCCTGTGGCGGGAAAGAAGCCAGTGTCCAGCGCCAACTGGCAGGGCCTGGGCATGAAGGGCACGTGTTCCCGGAACACGCGCCTCTGCTGGCACTGGGACCCCTGGGGGTGTGGAGCAGGTGGTAGTTAGTCATCCAGGCAGCGGCACCCCAAGAACTGTCCCTGAGGCCCCAGGTGGAGGAGCCAGTGCGCCCACTGGCTCCTGTAAGAGATGGAGATGGAGGCTGCCGGGCCCACATGGCGCTGGCTTAACCCACTGCTGGCCCTGGACTTGACTCCCGATGCTTCTGGAACCCTCCTCCCCAGATGGTCATGGGGCTCCCTCCTTCGCTCCCGTAGTGCCTCTGTTCAAATGCCTGCTTGGCAAAGGGGCTCCTGGCCTCCCTGACCCACCAAGCCTTCCCCGGGACTGTGCTGTGCGGCCCCCACACCAGCCCACACGCCTCCCGCCTCTCCTTACCGTCCGTCTCTCTGGGAGGCCGGGCTTGCTGCTCACATCCTCTGTCGAAGGACCCAGGGGGGCACAGGAGGGGACCCTGGCAGGTTTGGGGTGTGGCTTGTGTCCTGCAGCTGGTGTGGGGACCCCAGCAATTTCTGGGGTGCGGCTGTGTGTCCTGCGCTGGCGTGGGGACAGGGCTCTGCAGTGCTGTCATCTCTGTGAGCCACACCCTGTCACCGCTGGAGGTGGGGATAACGCAGACACTCTACCATCTGCCGGATGACCTGTGTGACCCGGGGCCCGGGACATGGAAAGGCTTCAGGGAAAAGTGCTCAGGAGGTCGGCCTGGTGGTGTGAGAGGAGGGGCTGCAGACTGGGGGGCGCGGTTTGCACTCCGCTCGCTCTGTTTGCCTGTCTCGGGGTCCCTGTTGGGTTTTACGGTCTGGTGTTTGGGTGAGTTTGGGTTTTTTGTCATTTTTTCACTGGAATGCATCTTCCAGAGATATTTTACAAGAAACATATGCAGGTGGCATGTTTACTGAACACATACATGCATATATGACTTTCATATGTTCACATGGCTTTGTCAGTTGCCTTCAGACAGCTTGGCTGCGGAGATGATTCTTCCATTACAAACAGCAGACGTGTCCCCTGCCTCTAGCGCGCATGTTACCCGACGCTTGAGGCTGGTCTGTTTGCCTTTCAAAGGGCCTGGGCGTTCTTCCTGCCGATGACCACGCAGCAGGGCTCTCTGAGGACGGATCCGAGGACCTCAGATGAAGGGCAGCTCTGAAGGAATCTCTGTGGCCCCGCCGAGCAGATGGTCTGAGGAACCTACGTCAGAGCTTTGCTGAGACTCGGGATGATCCCCGGGAACCTGGTTCATGTGGTTGGGCCCCTCGTTACCTATCTGGGCTCCCACATCAGCTGAGTCTTGGCTTACCATCCCCCAGTGGTGGGCGCATGTGGGATGATTATTTTATTATTATCTTCATCTTTAAACTAGAGGCCCGGTGCATGAAATTCTTGCACGGGTAGGGTCCCTAGGCCTGGCCAGAGATCAGGGCCGATTGGGGCCTTCCTTCCGGCTGCCGGCCAGGGCCTTCCTTCGTTCCGTGCTGCCCCCGGTGGTCAGCACACTTCATAGCGAGCGAACGAACTCCCAGTATCCCAGTCGAACTCCGGAGGGGACACTTTGCATATTAGCCTTTTATATATATAGATAAATAGATGCCTCCCAACACAATCCCTTTTTAAAAATAGATTCCCACTTTTGTATCTGAGAATACTGTAGGTCAGTGGTCAGCAAACTCATTAGTCAACAGAGCCAAATATCAACAGTACAATGATTGACATTTCTTTTGAGAGCCAAATTTTTTAAACTTAAACTATATAGGTAGGTACATTGTTATGAACTTAATTAGGGTACTCCTAAGGCTTAGGAAGAGCCACACTCAAGGGGCCAAAGAGCCGCGTGTGGCTCGCAAGCCACAGTTTGCCGACCACTGCTGTAGGTAATTTATCCCAGTATCCCTATATTTTCCTTTATCTCTCATGTCTGTCAGTTAGAGAATAAAGTTAGGATGAAAAAACATCTCTGTTGTGTTCCCGGGATTTTCCATCTAAAGAAGTTTGCTATTCAGTTTCACTGACATTGACTTTTCACTGGGAAGGTTTAAATATATCCCTTTTCTCTAACCTCTCTTTAATTAGCCTCATTTCAAATGGTAATTCTTTTTCTTTATATTAAATGTTCGTAACTCTTACATAATATAGCTGGTGAAGAAAGCAGGGCCGGGACAGCTCATGCCCCCAAGTGGTTTATACTTCCTCTGGGAACACCAGTGCCTTTGGGGGCCCGGAGTGTCCCTGAGGCCAGGCCCCCGTCCTCTGCTGTCCTGTTCCAGGCTGTTCGCATTTCCACTATCTCATCCACATGCTGGTTGGCTTAAAAATGCACTTTTCCCCCAAAATGTTACCTGACACCCCCCTCCCTTTTATCCCGGCCTCTTCCGTCGTGTCACTCTCCGGTCCCCATCCGGGCGGCGTTGTGTGTAGAGAAAACTGCTGTGGGAACCGTACACAACTGTCTCCAAACGGTCACATTCCTCAAAATGCATGTCATTTCCTGCAGCTCCAAGGGGAGCCGGCAGACTGAGCTTTGCGTCGGGCCAGCGCCCTGCACCCCAAGTCCCCCCGGAATTGGGTGGGGCCAGTGCTGTGAGCTGATGGGTGCACACCCTCCATCCTGCACGCGGGGGAGACGCTGGTCGGCCCTGGTGTCAACAACACCGGAGCGTGCAACAAAAGCGTGGTTCAAAGGAAGCTTCTGGGGGTAAAATATACATTTATTTGTTTGGGGTCAGACTTTATGCAGAATCCCCGAGGCCAGCAGCTGCTGCTCCACCTGCCAGGGCAGCAGGGCGGTCGCCTGGTGTGCAGGGTGCTCAGTAGCAGTACAGTCACCCAGGGTCATGTGACCTGGAGCTCCTGGTGAGAGTGAGTTACCCTTAACCTCTGACGCCGTGTGGGAGTGACACACGTGGAAGGGTTAGTGGGGAGGGAGGCACCAAGCTCTCCAGATAGCGGGGCGGGCGCCAGGCCGTCCCTGCGCTGCTTCCTGTCACGGCCCCGGACGGGCTGGACACAGGCTTCGCTCACGCTCATCTCATGCCCCGAGGAGACTGTAGAACTATCCGACACACTCGTGAAGATTACGCTGTTCCACTCAGAAACACTGTGAAGCATGTGTTTGATGAAATCCACAAACCTGCGGTGACAGTGCCCACCTGAGTGGCCACCCTGGAGCCCTGGGAAGCAGAGCAATTCCTAACCTCTCCTTCCAACGCCAGCGATTTGTGGTGACACGTGACACGATCATCCCTCGTGGCTCTCAGAGGGAATTTCCAGCAGCTTAAGGATTTTATTAAGCCTTAGCTCTCTGATCTATCGGTGCCGTCTTATAGGCTGTGCTCACCGTAAGGCATTAGAAACGTTACAATGAACCAATGAATTATTTAAAAAGGCGAGCAGGACTGTATAAGACGTGGTCCCTGCAGGCGAGTGGATCACAGAGGGGGTTGCGTGCTCACCGGGTGCCCAGGCACAGGGACCGCGTATGTAATAAGTGTCTCGGCCTCGGTGAGTTCCTTCCTGTCCTGCTTGCCTTCTCGACAGGGGACATGTTTGCCAGGAAAGCATCTGGATCCCATCGCTCTCGTCTCCATGTGGACACGGAGGGGATCTGGAACCACTTAGGACGTCAGCGTCTGTAAGTGGCACTTAGGGTGCGGACAGGAAATGAGAGTGACGGCCGGGCTGTCCAGAGCCACTGGGAGTGCGAGTCCACCTTCCTGCTTACGGCATTTTCTTGGGTCTTAATTCAGAGCTCAAAGTATCACATATCATGAGGCAAACAAAGCAACAGAGTGTAGTCCGGCCCATGTGGCTCAGTGGTTGAGCGTAAACCTATGAACCAGGAGGTCAGGGTTCAATTCCCAGTCAGGGCACATGCCCGGGTTGTGGGCTCCATCCCCAGTGGGGGGCCTGCAGGAGGCAGCCGATCCATGATTCTCTCTCATCACTGATGTTTCTATCCTGCTCTCCCTCTCCCTTCCTCTCTCTGAAATCAATCATTTTTTTAAACTTGTTCTTGCCTAGTGTGAGTCTCAGGGGAAAAGCAGAAATGCATCCATAGTAAACCCTTCCTGCCGGGAGCTGGTCTTGCGGCGAGAACACGCTCCCCACTCCCCTTGGGTCCCACGCCCCAGGGCCAGGGGTCCAATCCCAACAGCGAGGACGACACATTTCATGTTCAAAGGGCTCAGTGTGAGTCAGAAAGTCCTGCTTTGTACGGAGTCAGCCTCTCTCTCCATTGCATCCTCTTTAACCCTCTCCCTTAAAAAGGCTAACCCAGTGGTCGGCACACCGTGGCTCGCAAGCTGCAGTTTGCCGACCACTGAGCTAACCTGTTGCTGTTCTGTATGACGCTCCATCTCTAAGGCTAGCTACGGATAACCGTCCACGCTGTCCGTGCGCTGCCCTTTGTCACGCCGAGATTCCCCGTGAACACCGTCACTGGCCTCCTGGGACCTTGGGCAGAGGATTTGGGGACCGCTTCCATTTCTTAAAACCGGACTTCCGTTTATTCATTCTACAGTGGCCTGGAAGCATCCTTCCTCTCCGCCATGGCATCATGCCACAGCCCCTCCTCCGCTGAGTCCCCGGAGATGCCTGGCCGTGCCTTCCCTCACGAGGCAGCGGGCCAGGCCAGCCAGATCGGCCTCATTCAAGGGCGTATCTCGGGCTGGTGGATTGATTGGTGTTGACTTCAACCACTGCATGTTATTGATTATTGGTATTCACATTCAGCCAGAAGTTTAAACCACCCTCCTGGGGCAGTTTAGGAGGGAGGCTCCATCTTGGGAGAATTTCTGCTGGTTTTCCACCTCCCCTTCCCCATTCCTCTTTCACGGTGCTGGCAGTGAGGCCTCCTCCCCAGGCTGGGCTGCTGCGGGGTCTCCGGTCGCTCGGGGCCGGTGCTCAGTTCCGGAGGCAGGAAGGGCTGACCTCCGGCCAGTCTGCCCTGGAAAACCACCTGTGCTGCCCGGGCTGCTGGCCACAAGGAAGAGGCTCCCGCCTCCGAATCGGGGGGGGGGGACGGGACGGGGGGACCCTGACCGTGGGCGCGCTGAGTTCACAGGAGCACGAGGGGTCCAAGTGTCCCCAAGTCATGTGACCGCTTGCGGAGAATCAAACCATGTGAAAGTGCTTAGAACACAACACAGATGCTCCCCTGGCCCCTCTCCGTCCTGCTTCCAAGGAACAACCGCTTCCAAGCCTCTGTTCCTGCTTTTTAGGCATTTATTTCCTTTGTTCTAAATAATACATTGTGATTGCTCGGTGAGGCCTCTGTTTGCCAACTTCCCAGCTGAGTTTCTGTCATGGAAATGAGGACCGGTTCTTGGCAGGCAGGCACCCCCTGCCACCACCCCCTGCCACCCTGCTCTGAGCCCCGTGAGCTCAGTGCCTGGTGACCAATCCGATTGCTGGGCAGAGTGGTGCCTTGGCGTGTTTTTGTCCCTGTCAATATTCCTCGCGCCTGAGCCAAACAGGGCACTTGGATTCCATTTCCCCTTGTACGGCGTTTACTTTCCCCACAAAGAGTGGTGGCCTTGCTCTCATGAGCTTCGTTTTTCAGCGACACTGTGGTCTTGTTTCCACGCGCCCGACCAGATCTGTCACAGCTGGTCACAGGGTTCCCAGACTCATCCCACATGCACGTAGGGGGCTCGCTCTCAGCATGCAGGTCTTGCCCCCTGAGCTCTCCCCCCGCCCCTCTGCCCACCTGCAGGCTCCCCCATACTCCCAGCGCCTCTGTGCTGCGAGGTCCCTCTGCACCCCCCCCCTCTGGCCTGCTCCCCTTTTCCTCGGTTGACCCCGGTGTTCTGGCACATCATCTGGCAGCTTCCTGGCAAAGGGCACCTGGTGGGAATAGCTTGTGGCTGCAGAGGCCTTAGGAGACAATCGAGGGGAAACGCTTTATGACACGGGGCATGCTGATGGCTTCCTGGATTGACACGGAAAGCACAGGCAACCCAAGGGAAGGGCCCGTTGGGCTTTATCAAAATGAAAGACCTGTGTGCCCCCAAGAGCACAACAGGCAGAGTGAGAAGGCCCCACGGAATGGGCGGAAATATGTGAGTCATATCCCTGGTAAGGGGTTGTCCAGACTGCACGCCAGCAACCACAACACCCCACAGCCAGTTACAAAGCGAGCAGAGGCCCCGGCTGGGGTGGCTCAGTGGATAGAGTATTGGCCTGTGGACTGAAGGGTCCTGGCTCGATTCCGGTCCAGGGCACATGCTCGGATTGCGGGCTCCATCCGCAGTGTGGGGCGTGCAGGAGGGAGCCAATCTATGATTCTCCCATCATTGATGTTTCTCTCTCTCTCTCTCTCACTCTCTCTTCTTTCTTCTCTGAAATCAATAAAAATTAAAAAAAAAATAGTGAGCAAAGGACTTTGAGTAAACATTTCTCCAAAGAGACAGACAGATGTTTAATGAGCACAGACACGATGCTTAGCATCTCTAAGCACCAGGGAGACACGATCAGAACCACAGGGAGGCCCCACTCTAACTCACCAGGATGGCTGTTACTTAAAAAATAAATAAGGACATGGAGGTATTGGACTCCTATGCCTTACGGATGGGCATGTGACGGGTGCAGCGGCTGTGGAAATGGTGTGGTGATTCCTCACACTTTCCATGTAGGATCATCACAGGATCCAGCACTCCGCTTCTGGGTATAAGACTCCAAAGACATGGAGGCAGGAGGCCAAAGAGAGAGCGGTGCCTCCATGTTCCCAGTGGTGTGACTCACAGTCGTCAAAGGTGGGAGCAGCCCATCGGGGGTGAGTGGATGAGCCAAGGCTGTCTGTCCATCCCAGGGAGTCGTATGCAGCCTCCAAAAGGAAGGGCTTCTGACCGCACTGCAATGTAGATGAAGCGTGGCATGTTGTCACATGATAAGCCAGGCTCAAGGGAACACATGCTGTATGAGTTCACGCGGGTGAAGTTCCCAGAGAGTCAGACTCACAGACAGAAGGTGAATTCCGGGTGGTTTCCAGGGCCTGGGGGTGGGGAGGGGGAGCGAGTGTTTAATGGGGACAGAGTTTCAGTGTGGGAAGATGGAACGTTCTGGAGAGGGACCGTGGACATGTCTGCACAGCTATGTGAATGCATTTAATGCCACAGAACCAACCACTTTAAAATTGCTAAAATGCTACATTTCCCAGTGTCCCCAGCAGGTCTGAAGTGGGGGTTGGAGCTGATGCAAGGTACTGGCCACCGTGACTCTGGATCGGAGTGGGGAGCCGTGCCGTGTGGGCCTGTATGGGCCCCAAATTGAGGTCAGCCACGGCTTGGTCACTGCCGGCTGTCCTTGCGGGTCTCCCTGGATGGAGACCCCCTGTGGGTGTCTCCGGAGCAATCGGCATTAACCCATGTCCCGTTGTCCCTGCAGGCAGCTGCCTCCCCTTTGCGCCGACAAGTGGGAGCAGAGGGTCCGCCCTGCTGACCCTGAGAAGCAGGACCGACGCCCGGGAGCAGATGAGCGATGACCCAGCCGCAGGCAGCCCGGACTCCCGCCACGTCCCAGGTACCCAGGCCACTGCTGTGACCCACCCCACCCTCCTCTCCAGTGGTTACTGCTGGATTATCTATTTCTCTCTCCGATTCTGTCTGCTTTTGCTTCATGTGTTTTGGTGCCCTGTTGTTCAGTGCATATATTTTTATGGCTTTACTAGTGACCCGGTGCACGAAATTCATGCACATTGAAAGGGAATTAATTAGAGGAAATATTTTAATATTGCTATTTGCCCTTTCTCTATAATAGAAGTGTCAGAGATGAAAGAAAATTAGCAAAATGCATATAAAAATCTTCCTCCTGTCAGAGTCTGGGGCGCACCACGGGATCAGTGTCAAGTCCCGGCCCACCCATGTGCACCTTGAAATTGCATGAGACCCAGACCTGGCTGGCCTCACCCTCATTGGGCTAGAACCAGACCAGGCCGGCCCCACCCCCGTCAAGCCCCACTGGGTAGGGATGCTGCCTCAGGTCGCCTGGCCCAGCACCAGGGTGGGGGGCATGGCCTGAGGTCTCTGTCAAGCCCCACCAGCGGGGGGCACAGCCTCAGGTCCCCTGCCCTCTCCCAGCACCATGCAGCCTCAGGTCCCTGCTGATTGCCTGTTAAGGCTCGTTATGGGAATTCGGCCTCCGCTGTGGGTGCAGCCATCTTGACCATTACGGTGGGGTGGTCAATTTGCAGATTCCCTCTTTATTAGATAGGGTCTTTTGGTGGTTTGAACTCTGTATTCTCAGCATGTTACTCATCCCATGAGTGGGGTCTGGGTAGGCAGAGGAACCCCCTCCCGCCACTCTTGCCTGGGACACAGGTGCGGGGGCGGGGGGGAGGGGGAAAGGGGGAAGGATGAGAAATGCCGAGTCTGCTCCTTCCAGGAAGGTAGCCCAGTGACCGAGGGCTGGGGCACAGCGAGCCCTGCTGTGTGCCTGCTGCGGCACCTGGAGGGGCTCCCAGGAGGAGGGAGTGACAATACACAGGCCTCACCATTCTTTATCGATTTCTTGGATACACGCTTCTTCGTCCGCTGTGTGCCCTTAGGGCCACTTCCAGAAGCTTTACCTGTTGGGTTTTTCATTAAAAATAGTTTTCATGCCCGGCTGGCGTGGCTCAGTGGTTGAGCATTGACCCATGAACCAGGAGCTCACAGTTTGATTCCTGGTCAGGGCACATGCCCGGGTTGTGGGCTCAATCCCCAGGGTGGGGCGTGCCGGAGGCAGCTGATCAATGATTGTCTCTCATCATTGATGTTTCTATCTCTCTCTCCTTCTCGCTCCCTCTCTGAAATCAATAAAAATATATTTGAAAAATAGTTTTCCCCAGTTTCACTGGGAAAGGCCTGCAGAGCTCTCACACTGTGTGTGGGAAGCCGTTAGATTTCAGTATAGAAACATTTTTCACTTCAGGGGAAAGCGTGTTACGGAAATGAGGCCATAAAATGGACATGGTTTCCCACTGGCTTCCTTTTCAAATAAGAGGTTTCTTCCGGGGGCTCCACGCTGCCCGAATGGAAGGCTCCGGCAGACACGGAAGCTGCCGCATGTGGAACCGTGTTCTCAGGGTTGGTGTCTCAGCGACAGGTTCTTGTTTTGTTTTCGAGCCTGATTTTGTTCTGACTTTGCATCCTCACTGTCAACAAGCCGCCTTCTCACACAGCCTCCGTCCCACTCCCACATGGAGGGGACCTGGGCCTGGGACGCGGCATGTGCAGCCAGTGGGGACGGACGGGGCCAGTGAGCCAGGGGGCAGGGCCCAGTGAGCCAGGGGGCAGGGCCCAGTGAGCTAGGGGGCAGGGCCCATGCTGGCAGGCAAGCAGGAGTCTCTGTCAAGGCCAATGATGGTGAGGGTGACACAGGGTGTGCCCGAGGCTTCATCCTGAATCCAGCCTCACCCTCCCTCACGGAGGCCTGTACCTCACGGTGCACCGTCTGCTATGAAGTGACGCCCCAGAATCTGAGCTAAACCTCTTCCCCTCCCTCTCAGCAAACCTGGATCTGAATACCAGGAGAACACACAGGTGTCCCTCCGGCTCCTTTGCGGGCTCCCAGCACCCGGAGGCGGGGGTTGGTGTCCTCTCTCCTGGCAGCAGGTGGATGGGGTGTGGCCGGCTGTGAATCCCGTCCAACTGCCTCCGGGACCCCTGGAGTCACCCTGCCCCCACCCCTTGCACTTTCATATCCTTGGGCTCCGGGATCAGATCTCTATATCAGGGTGAGTCCTGCTACTAATTAGATGCCTTTAAAGACACCTTCCTTCCACCTACAATTACTGAGCAAAGAGGGACCTGGTCAAGGGGTGACTCATCTTAAGGGCTTCAGGGCTGATGCAAGCGCCTGCTCATCTGGCTGCATTCAGCCAGCCTACAGGGTGTAATTAAGACCCATTAATTCCTGCCTACTTAGTGAGAGCTTGTTTTCAAATCCTGGGACAAAATGGTAAACAAGCCAACTCAGGGGTCACGGCCCAGCGTGGCTACAGGCCAGCTCCACGTGGGGTGGGAGCTGGGGGGGCCAGGAAGGGGGGCAGCGCCCCTGAATCCAGGCAGCACCAGCCACCGTCACCTTCAAGGTCCTGACGCTGAGCTTACCTGGCTCCACCAAAGCCACATGTAGTAGGTGTACAGGCTCGGTATGAACCCAGGTCTGAGGGATGTAGCACCTACGTGAAGTCTACATGCGTACCACTTGTCAATGTCCTGTAATCCACACGCTCCCCGTCTGTCCTATGCTGCAGACATAGTGCTGGTGGCGGGGGGTGCTGGTTAGCATGACTTCAAGTCTAAACAATTGAGCTGAGTTGATTTTAAGTAAGAACAGTATAGACGGGAGCACTGTGGATGTGGCCTCCTGCCCTGCCGCCTCCTGGCACTCCCACTCACTGGCGGGTCCCCCCGGGCGCAGGTCCCCCGGGCGCGCTGAGATGCGGCCAGGCGGGTGGTGGGCCTGCAGGTCACACCTGTGGGAAGGCCCATTTCAAGGTCGTCCCTTGACATCACTACCAAACGTGACCATCAGCGTTGGAAGTAGCTTCTTGCTAACGGACCTCGTGGGAAAGTCAAGTCGAATCGACAGTCTCTAGAGTCCATCTCCCCGTCGGGTGCTTGTTCTGAACAGAAACCTTTTATTCCACCAAGTTCTCCATTTGGCAATTCTTCTATTTTTTTTTCAGTCCTCACCCTAGGATATATCTTTCATTGATTCTAGAGAGCGAGGAAGGGAGAGGGAGAGAGAGAGAAACATTGATATGAGAAACATTGATCGGCTGCCTCGCGTACACACTACGGCCGGGGATCGAACCCACAACCCTTCCTGTAATGCTCCAACCACTGAGCACACTGACCCGGCAATTCCTCTATTCTTATCAGAGGGAAACACGGTGGGTGGGGGTGAGCCTCCCCTTTGTTTTAAAGGACCAGCCTGGGCCCTCAGATTGGTAACGGATTCCATGGTTCAGAAAGCCTCAGTACCGTGCAGGCACAACTCCTTGCAGCGAGCTTGCCTCTGCCCGCAGCAGCCTGCCTGAGTGTGGGGAGCTGGGGGCGAGGGGCACCTGTGCCGACAGGGCAGGAAGGTGGAGGGGGTGTGGGCGCACTGGGGGTGGCGGAGGGAAGAGAGGACGCGGGTCCCAGCGAGCTTGGAGTTATTTTGGGGTGCTCCACTTTGAACAGAGAATCGAGTGACATTTAAAAGAACCATTGCTTTCGTTCTGTGTCACTCATGTCACTCTCCTTCACGTCAAACCGCTTTGCATTTTCCAACGCCTTGCTGAGCTCACAGAACAGCACCTCCCGGAGGAGGCGGCTCCGCGGCCCGTGTGGAGGAGAGGCTGGTGTGGGTGAGCGACGCCCGCCCGCCTGGGGGAACATGGACGGCCTGGCACCGCCTGCACCAGCCCTGCGCTTCCCTCTGGGTCCCCACCCCAACGCCAGCGGCCTAGTGCCCTCTCTGGGCTGCCCTAAGAAGCTCCGACCAAAGTGTGGGAAAGGGAAGGACACATGCAGATATAATGTACGATGTGATTGAAGGACATGATTGAGCATCGACCTATGAACCAGGAGGTCACGGTTCGATTCCAGGTCAGGGCACAGGCCCGGGTTGTGGGCTCGAGCCCCAGTGGGGGGCGTGCAGGAGGCAGCCGATCCATGATTCTCTCTCATCATTGATGTTTCTCTCTCTCTCCCTCTCCCTCACCCTTCCTATCTGAAATCAATAAAAATAAATTTATAGCTATTTCTCTTCCTACCAAATGCATTTGACATGACGGTCCTTAGCTTTAGAAATGGTTGTATTCTGCTCTCTTATTTAAAATGTTGTCACTGCGAGAATCCAATACTCTAATGTTTACAACAAAACCAGTCGCCGGGCTCTGGGGTGTGGCCAGGGCCCTGGTGGAGACCTCCGAGGGCTGGTACAGCTGGAGGGTGAGCGCAGCTCCCGGGGAAATCACACCAGGAAATGCCTCCCGGCACCCATGGCCCATCAGGCACAGGGAGCAGCACAAATCCCCAAGTCTCAGGCTGAGCCTGTGCTGTCCCGGGACCCGGGCTCAGCGCAGAGCGGTCGGAGGGTGGGCTCACGCCTGGCGGAGAAGGGGCTTCCGCAGATGGGCCACTTCTGGCACAGACACAGCGGTGGGTGCAGCCTGCGCAGGCAGCCCTGAGAGCAACATCTGGTGAGGACGGCGCTCTGTCCTCTGCACGGTCCCCAACCCACCCGCTAAGGAGCCCCACAAACCAAAAAGGGTGCCTCTCCCGTTCACCGAGGCACCAGGCGTGGATTGGGTCTCCTTTCAGCGCTACCCGCTCACGGTTTTCCTTCATAAGGGCTCCCTTCCCACCTGCCTCTCCTTGACCCCACTGAGCCCTGGTGTGCCCTGCTCGTGGGCTCTGAGACGCCCAGGCCCAGCCTGGCTGGTGTTGGGCTGGAGCCCCGCCCTCGGTCCAGCACCCTGGGTGCCTCTTCTGGGGGAGGGGCTCACCCACGTGGGGAACTGCCTGGAACACCGGGTGCGTGAGGACAAGGATGGGACGGGCTGGTGGGACACGCAGGGCACATTTCCACAAAGGAAAGCCTGGACCTGCCCTGGACCAACGCCCCCACAGGCAGGCAGGTGGATGGGGCCTCCTCCTTAGTGTGTGATGGCGGCGAGCAGGCGGCGGGCGAGTCCTCAGTGTTAAAGATTTGGTTAGGACACGAGGCTTAGTTGTCCGTCATCTGTGATAAAACCACCTCCGGTGATTGGAGCAGGATCTCGATTAAGGACACTGATGGCTGAGTCCGCTGTCTCACAGGCCCACAACACTCGCCGACAAATGTGGCCGCCAAGCTGGTTCACTGGGGTCGTGTGTGCGTGCGTGTGTGGGTGTGCATGCGTGTGCGTGTGTGTGTGTGTGTGTGTGTGTGTGTGTGTGCGTGTGGTTCCTCTCTGCTTTTCCCTCACATGATCATGCCGATTCCCAGGAGGCTGTGTTGGGGAAGCCCCGCCCCAAGTCTTCAGCATGTCCTGAGACTTGTTCTCTGTCCATGCTGCAACCTTCCATCTGTCGCTGGACACCTGTGTCCTGCTCTGATACTTGATCGCTTTACGATTATTGTTACCATCAGCAACCTCCCTCCCTCTCTTTTTCTCTTCCTCCCTCCCTCCCCACTCCCTTCCTTCCTTCCCTTCATTCGGAAACGTTGCTGAGGATACACACAGGTGTCGGGAGCTGTGCTCCGAGGCAGGTCCATGCCCACGTGGACGGCAATGTTAACACTGGCTGAATGGGGAGAGTTTGGGTGTCTGCAGGAGCAAATCGGAGGGGCGCCTACCCAGACCCAAGGGTGCGGGCACAGCCGGCGGGGGCAGTGGCTTGCTGCTGGCATCAGCCAGAGTCCAGACCGCCCTTGCTGTGACCCTCCCTGGCCCTGGTGATAGTAAAGAAGGTGTTCAGATACATCTGGCGACTTGAGGAGGTTACTGGGAGCGCAGCAAGTCCAGGACTGGACCAAGAACTGAGGGACTGTTCTGGCCACATGACATAATTTTCCAGAGTGACACCCCTGCTCTGTGAGCCAGGTTCCCGCCTTCGACGACTTGATTCCGAACAATTAAGCTGATTGCATTGGGCAGATGACACATCGGCACCGGCTGGGCTGGCGGAGGGCCCCAGTGACCCTCCCTCAGCCTCTCACTTCCTGTAGCGGCTGTTGGGGCAGAAAGCGGGGGATGGCAGACCCTTTGCAAACCTGGCCTGTGAGTCTGCGGTCACCATGACTGCGAGGGCCACTCCTTTATATGGTGCTGCAGCTCAGCCATTCTGCCTGAATGATGAGTGTATTTCACAACCATTTCTCACAGATGCTGCCTGTATCCTGTCCACAATGTGCTCTGCTTAGGAGGCAGGTAGTACAGGAAATAATGATAGGCCCCTGCATTGGTGTAAGAGGTGATAGCACCCTGGCCAGTGTTCTCAGTGGTTAGAGCCTGGGCCCTTGCTCCGAAGGGTCTCAGGTTCGACTTCCGATCAAGGGCAGGTACTGCCTTGCAGGTTCCATCTCCAGCCCTGGTCGGACAGCGTGGAGGAAGCAACCAATCGATGTGTTTCTCTCATATTGACGTTTCTCTCTATATACCTCTCTCCTCTCTCCCTCTCTCCCGTCCACTCTCTCAGAAACTCAACGGAAATACCCTCCAGTGAGGATTAAAAAAAGAAAAGAAGTGGTAGCAGGACACTGGACCAGCAGCCAGTGCCACTGCGAACTCAGTACAAACTGACCTCAGCCCAGCCAGACCCAAATCTGCAACTCCGGGCGTGGCAGCCTGTTTCCCAAACTCTTGGGATGACCTGCTGCTTTAAGGGAACATCACATGCACACACACACACACACACACACACACCCCTTTCCAGAACAAATGCTGATGTTAGCATTAATGACTAAAAAATATGACTTGGAACTTTTCTTTTAAAATTGTTCCTCTTTCTATAGACCCTTGGAGCTGCACGTTAGGAGGTTGGCATTTTATTGCTTTTTGAGCAGCAGACGTCGCCATCCTCCCCTTGGGAGCTGATTTAATGATGGAAGCTCTAATGTCCGTCACGTGGGCACGTGGATGAGGCAAACCGACCCCCTGGTGCTCTGTGGATCGGGCCTGGTTGAATGAACAGAGACTCGAAGACGGGCCTGTCTTACTCTCACAGGGAGGGTCCTCTGTGTGTCCTCCAGGGGCTTCCCCATGTGGTTTATGAAGGGACTTGAGAGTCTTCAGAATTATATGGTTCGTGGTAACAGTGATATTAGCACATACGCGCATGTTCTGCACATTCTAAGATGGACAGTAGGGCACAGGTGCGTTCGGGCAGGAGGCGGGTTCTGAAAGGAAGCATTTCAGTGGTCATTTCTCAAGGTTCCTTTATCTAAAAACTACCCACAGATTATGACTCACGTTCAAGGTCAATTTATGTCATCACAACTCCATTTCTTCTTTTCTTGTTGTGCCTGCGAGCTGCCCAGCCCCAGGGAGAGCCCCTCAAGTTGTAGCTGGAAGTGTGCCTTCTGGTGAGTGGAGATGGAGTGAGTTTGCCTTCTGGTGAGGGGGATGGAGGGAGTGTGCCTTCTGGCGAGTGGAGATGGAGTGAGTTTGCCTTCTGGTGAGTGGAGATGGAGTGAGTTTGCCTTCTGGTGAGGGGGAAGGAGGGAGTGTGCCTTCTGGTGAGTGGAGATGGAGGGAGTTTGCCTTCTGGTGAGGGGGAAGGAGGGAGTGTGCCTTCTGGTGAGGGGGAAGGAGGGAGTGTGCCTTCTGGTGAGG
>JAWPEG010000006.1:1300819-1311201 GCA_035771395.1 Myotis vivesi
GGGTAAGAGATCAACCAAAGGACTTGTATGCATGCATATAAGAATAACCAATGGACACAAGACACTGGGGGCTAGGGGAGGCCGGGGGAATGTCAAGGGGGGGGGGTGGGAAAGAGACGTGTAATACTCTTTGTAATACTTTAAGAAATAAAACAAAAACAAAAACAAAACAAAACAAAATCACACGCTACCATCACGCCTCACGGAGGGACAGACTCGGGAGGGATTTGAAGGCAACACCAAGCTCCCTGATGCCTCAGGGGTCCCTAGGGCTCAGGACACACCCCTGGAGGGATGTAAGCTGTTCCCGGACCTCAGCTTCTTATCCCTAATGCTCCTCTGTGTTCACTTTCTTTCTTGTTAAAAATGTGTTTTTATTGATTTTTAGATAGGGAGGAAGGGAAAGGGAGAGAAACACTGATGAGAGAGACACATCGATTGGCTGCCTCCTGCATGCTCCCTACTGGGGATCAAACTTGCAACCTGGACATGTGCCCTGACTGGGAATCGAGCCTGGTACCTCCTGGTCCATGGGACCGTGCTCAGTTTGCTGAGCCACACCAGCCGGGCGGTGCTCAGTCTACTCGAATGCTTTAATGGGGCTTGGGCTCCCTTAAAGAACCTTCTCTCTTTCAGGCCTCTTATATACAATATACACTGAGTGGCCAGATTATGATGACCACCCCATCACTATAATGATGTGAATTAGTTATGCAAATAATAGTAATAATAAAACCTTGAGAGTATTTGCTTAGGAAGTTTTCAATATTCAGTATTTTTGGAAGTGTCAATGAAGTACTGATGGGGTGGTCATAATAATCTGGCCACTCAGTGTATATGCATATAATTCTACCATACAGCATTTATTTGACTCTGGAAGCACAGTCTTCAATGAAATGGATACCTCTGACCTGTAAAAGTTTGGTGAAAGTGTTGATTAACCAGGTCTCCTGGTTCTAGTCTGATTTGCATGTTCTTGAGAAATGAAAACTGCCTCAGCATTCCACAAACCTCACGGGGCTTCCAAAGTGACTTCCTATTTGTGTTTTTTTAATGGCAACATCTTCGTTATTTAGTGTTGTGGCCTAACACGGCAGTGTTATGTAAGAGACTCGGTGCTCACATGGTTACCACAAGAATTTAGCATTGATTATGTAACCTGAGCAGCGCTTTTAACACCAGTGTCCTCAGGGCTCGGCACAGCCATTAGCAGAGCTTCCTTTCAGGAGGGAATGAAATGTTGTGCATTTAATTAATGAAAATTTACCTTTGGATCTTACTCTTCATCATGAAACTCACCTAAGCCTCCCCCATTGGAGGGCATGGATACTTAAGATTTATTTGGAATATTAATATTTTAACAATCTGCCTATTATCAATATTGTCATTGACAATTAAACACTATTTTTTAAATGAAGATAATATCATCTATACTGAGTTTTAGTTGTTTTAGAACATAAAGCGATAATAAAATTGTAGGTTATTTTATAGTTAATTTGTTTGAATTCATAAAAATAATTTAAGTGAAACTGAAGATTTAGAAATATTAGGGGTTGCTGAAGGAGTTGTTTTTTTTTTAATCATCTTTGATCTATTTTCAAGGGTGTCTTATTCAGTGGATCGACTTTATAATATTTTTCTTACTAAAATTATAAAAGCCCCTTCCCTTTCAGGCTCGACTACAACAATACTGTAAGAAGGCATTTTACATTTCTCAGTTTACCCAAGATTTTGTTAACATCAACACCAAGAGAAATTGTAACCAGTTGGCACGCAGGTGACGGGCAGACAGCAACTATTGAGTGCCTGCTGTGTACTGGCCTTTGTGAAAGGTGACAGGTGGATAGCCAAGCCTGCCCCTGGCATCAAGCTGTTTAAAATGGAATCGTCAGTGCAATTTATCCGTGAGAACATTTCTTAGGAAGAGGGTCAGGCCACTTGCTCATATGCACAGATAAGATGCACCAGTTCCTGGAGATGAGGCAACAAGGCTATGCTGATTGGAGGTGAGAAATACTGCAGGAGGCTTTCCACAGAGACACACATGTGACTAGTAGCAAGGGGTTCATTGGGTGTGGGAGGGAGAGGGTAGGGGTCTGGCCACTGAACTCCAGGTGTAACCTGCCAGAGGAGGCATCAGTGGTCTCATTAGAGAGCTTGTGGGACACGATACATCCCACCTCAGTGACAACACGTTGATCATTTACTAGCAATTAAATCGAAAAGTCTATGAGCAGACCCCACCTGCTTCCATTGCGCTGCTTGCTTATGAGTTATTTTGCTCAGGTGACTGTATTTTACACAAGTCACACACATTACAATCAATGGGAAGAAAATGTGGCTCTTGTATAGACTTCATCTGTGTAAGTAGACGAGCTTCACATTTAATCAAGCTTGGTTTGATATTTTATAAAGTTTACAAGCATTTCTGAAAGAGAACACAGGAGATTCAAGACTCAGTGAGCAATGTGACATGGACCACTGCAAGCACCAACAGTCAAAGTTGTAAAGTAAAATCAATTAGGACACACACCTGCTTGTTGCCGGAAGAGCTCATGGAATGCTGACTGCGTTTGTGGGACACCTCCCTGATAGGCTACTAACAGGGGTGCCTGGTTAAATTATAAAGAAATCTCATAACTGGGTGAGTGAGGAAAATCATCATTTTAAAATGTCTGGGGATCTACCTTGACCCTTGTTTTAAAATGTTTTTAGGAACATAGAATTTGAATTAGAACATGATCAGGTAGATATTGCTTTCTCTATAAATGAATTGTTATGCATAAAGTACTGAAACATATAGAAATAACTTGATTTAAAAATAGCCATGTGGGGAAGCATGTTTGGATCATTTGAATGTACTCATGGCTGCATGGACAGATGAACCGGAAGGTTTCATTCCCACATCAATTCCTTCTGCCTCCTGTCCCTGGGGAGATGCTGGAGCCCGGTGCTCAGGCTGTCTGACAATGTTGAACTGCTAGTCAGAATCATCGTTTTTATTGGGGTCGAACTGCCCTCTTCATACTCTGAGTGTTCATTCTCTGCAGAGTGGCCTGGCATTTTCTCAACAGGGAATGAAGAAGGTCATTTATTTCACAAACAGGTGCCCTAATGGCATCAATCAGGGGCCCCTGGAGTCACAACCCCGAATTGCCCTGGCGCTGAAATCCTACAGTAATGGGATGCCACCTGACCCGTGACTACCTCGCAAACTTCCCGGAACCGTGGGAATGCTGAGTTCTCTTAATTCGGGGCCAATGTGTCCATTCTCACAAGGCTTGGAGTAACAAGTGTAGTGGCTATCATTTCCCTCTTCTGGCACATCCCTAGGGAGGCCAGAGAGAAGGAAAAGAATCTACAGGAAACATCCCACAGGTGTGGGGACACCTGGACACGGGTGAGTGGAGCGCGCTTGCCTCTGGGTGTTTGTCATGGAACCTTTGAAGCATTTCTGAAGAAAGAAAAGCGGCCCAGCGCCTGCTGCACTTAGAGCAGCAAAAACAGACTCCGGGATTAAGCAGGGAGCGCGCTTAACAAACGCGGTCAGTATGCAGCCAGCATCTGCTCAGGCGGCCCTTTTCCGTTGTCATGCGTTTTCTCTCTGGTTTGTCCAGGAAGTGCGCGCCCTCCCGCCAGCATGTGGAGAACAGAAGGACGGAAGGTAGCGGTTTGACTCCAGAAAAGGGTTAGTGGAGATGGTTAAATGTGCGCCCTGATTGGACAGACCCACAGGACGCTCCCTCCCCGCGCAGGTACGGAGGCTTCAATTCAAGGTCAATGTAAATGTGTTTGTAGCTGGAAAGTCACGTTAATGACTCCAAAAGGCAGCTAAAGGAACGGAAACGACAAGAAGAAACACGTCGCGTGTAAAGGGATAAACAGTGACACTGGGAGGTGAAACACGTCCTCCCCAACCCAGATGGGCAGCTGCTGAGACGCCGTGCGCGCGGCCAGCGTAGCCCGCACAGAACCGCGACTTCCAGGGAAGTTGCAAGTGTCAGGTGCGCACCGCCCTGCCCTGCGGGAGAGGAGAGCGCAACGGCCCGGAGGCCGGGCAGACCAGACCCAGGAGCGGGGTCATTCTCCTTCTTTCCTTCGCCGCCCCTCACCCCAAAACAAAGCAAAACGGCAAAATGCCCCCTGAGTGAGGTAAGAGCGCCTGGGTCGTTTGCTCGAGGCTTAGGGACTTGGACCTCTGAATGCCAGGGACGGCGCCCCTGAATCCCTACCCGCGATCCACGGAGCGCACCTGCCTGCATCTTTGCGCGGGAGGAGAGCCTTGCGCTGCCCGGGAGCCCCGCCTGCCCGGTTCGCTTCCAGTACCAACATGCACCTTTCCACGGCGCGGGGTTTGGAAGGGAGAGAGAAACGCATGGACTTGGGGAGACTCTGCAGCAACTTCACAATAGAAACACCTGAGAACTGGCCGGAGAGACGAAAACTTGGAGGGGGCGTGCGAACCGGCCCTGGGATGGGCGCCGCCCGGGGCCAGCGCTCCCTCGGCGCAGCTGGGGCGCCTTCGCCAACGCCTCTGGCTTAGGTGCCAGCTCGCCCTTCCCCAAGCGGGGCTCTGGCGCGCGCTCTATTCCTGGGAAGGTGACCCGGTTCAGGGCGTCCAGGCAGCCCGCCCCACCGTGGGACAGCCGCCCGCCGCCCCCAAGCTAACCCCCAGGCGGTGGCGGCCCCGCTGCGTGCTCGCCAGCCCGCGGGCGGACCTCTGCGCCTCTGTGCGCGCCGGGGGCCCAGCCTCCCAAGTCTGGTGGCTCCTCGTGCTTAGCCACTTTGGGCGGCACGCGTCCCTCCAGCAGCACTGACTGGGTTCGAGGCTGGGAAAGGGGGGGCGGCTCTCTTAGAAGAGGGCAGGCTGGTCCTCAGGGCTTTGGGGCCGGGGTTTCAGGGGGTTCTCTTTTGGGCCCTATTTGCCCTTTCCATTCCCAGTCACCGGGCAAGCTGGGCCGTGCACACGAATCTCCTAGGAGATGGGTGGCCGAAAGGGAACGCGGGGAGGGCTGTCTCCACCTTAGTTTACTGGGGGCCCTGTGCGGTGATTTAAACCCCGACCAAGCGTCCGGCTGGAACTCCCTGGGGGACCCCAGGGCAGAGCTCTGCGGGAGCTGCCGGCCCGCCGCCGCCAGCAGAGGCGGCTCGCACAGCTGGGGCCGCTGCCGGGCGGTGGGTTTAGAATTCCGAGTGGCAGGCGCAGTTGCGACCCCTGCCCCTTGGCCCTCGCCCGGGTGCACCCTGTCCGCCGAGGGCCGCGGGTGCTGGAGCCTGCGCGCGCGGCGCGCTACGTGGGCGCGGCCCGCGGCGGCGTGGGGAGCGCTCGCTCCGCCAGTGGGCGTCCTCTGCCGCCGCCGCCGCCGCCGCCGCCACCGCCTCCACCGGCCGCGGCATTGCGGCGCTTTGCTCCGCGGCTTTGGGGCAGTGGCCGCGGCTCGGCCGCCGGAACGCGCACACACCACGCCACGCTCGGCGGCAGCGATCCGTGGCCCGCGCCGGCCCGGGGCACGCGGATTGTGCGCGCCAGCAGCCGGGCGCCGCGGCCCGGGCCCTCTCGCACCCGAAGTGAAACACGATGTGAAGCCTGGGCCGCGAGAGGCGCGGAAACGGGAGAGAAGCGCTCGGCCGTCTGGCCGCGGAGGGCCGGTCCGGCGGGGGCGGAGCCCGAGGCCGGGCGGAGGAGGAGGGCCATGGCCAACCGCGAGGAGCCACGCGCTCCCCGCCCCCAGCCCCCCCTGCCCGCGGCCGGGGACCCGCCTGGCTCCGGCCCCGGCCCCGGCCAACTCCGCCTGGAGCCCCAGCGCAGCGCGGCCCCCGAGCGTCCGGGCCGGGGCCGGACCGAGCGCGCCCCGCCCACGCGCCCACCCCCCGGCAGCGCCCGGCCCGCGGGGGGCCTCGGTGCCCTGACTGCGCGCGGCGCCTGGGTCCCAGCCCGCGCTCCCTGCGCGCTCGCCCTCCCCCCCCGTCCCCTCCCCCTTTCCATCTTCCTTTTACTTCTGGCCGCCGCCCCCGCTGCCCCCTCCTTCTCTCGTCCCCTCCTCATCTGCCTGCCACCTCCCCGCGCGGCTCCCGGGAAGGGAGGGCGCAGCGGCGGCTGGAGGAGGCGGCGGCGATGCTGGCGGCGGCGGCGGACCAGAGGCAGCTCCCCTGAGCGTCCCCCCCCGGCGGCAGTCCCCGTGGCGGCGGCGGCAGCGGCGGGCGGCGGCCCCTCCTGTCCCCTGCGCTCCTGGGTCTGCTGCTCCCGGCCCGCGCCGGGCCCCGCCTGCCGCCGCCGCCCCGGCTCCCGCTCGGCCCCTCCGCCCGCCTCGCGGGCTCCGCGGGCTTCCCGGGCCCCGGCGGGCACTGCCCCGGCCCCGGCCCCGGCGCAGGAGGTGGCGGCCAGACCCCGCGGCGGCCCCGAGGCGCAGGCTTCGCCCTCGCCGCCGCCGCCCCGCTGCGCTTCGGCTCCGACATGGAAAATGGACCTTCTAACAACACGAGCTGCTTCCGAAGGCTGACGGAGTGCTTCCTGAGCCCCAGTAAGTGCCGCTCCCGGCTCCCGGCTCCCCGCTCCCGGCTCCCGGGGGGGCGCGGGAGCGCCGGCCGGTACCAGACCCTGGGCGTCCCAGGCTCCGCGCGCGCGGCACAGGGGGACGGGGGCTTTGGGCGTCCAGAACCGGACCTGCTGTCTGCGAGGCCGCCCTGGGCTGTCCCGGCCACAGTCCCGGACGGGTCTCCGCACTCCCAGCTCGGACCGCGTGCGCCCGGCTCCTCTCTCCTCAGCCTGGGACCCCGGGCTGGAGGAGAGAAGGCGCTTCTTTCGCTGGGGGAGGCGGTGTCCGTGAAGACCGCGGCTGGGAGAGGGCTGGCCAGGCCCCCGAACCCCGCGCCCCAAAGGTGAAGGCTCTTGTGTTCGCCCGGGGTTCCGTGTCCCCGCCCCACCCCATGACCCTGTTCCACCCCATGACCCTGTTCCGGAGCGAGGACTAGCCGGTGGGGACGGCTGCGCCTCCACACAGAGGACGCACCCCAACCCAGCACCGCTCTCCAGATCCTGGGGGACAGCTGGCGCTCGGTCGGTGAAGGCGAGGACAATGGGCTTTGGGGTGGAGGAGGGAGGCGCTGCGGGTTCGGAGCCCGGTCACCTCGCCTCGCAGCCCCGGGGAGAGGGAGCGCGGAGCGGGGCAGGGGGGCAGAAGGCGTGTCGCGGGGGAGGGGGCGAGAGGAGCAGAGTCACCAGGCAGAGGTTCGCCAGAAAGCGGGAGGCGGGCGATGTCAGGGGAAGAGGCGCCCGGCGCGCAGAGGAGGGGACCGCCTTTGTCGCCGATGGAGGGCGAGCGAGGTGAGGCCGGGGTCGGGGGCGCCGGGCCTCGGTACACCGGTGACTCCGGCGCCGGTGGAGTCGGGGCGCCGCTCCTCCGGCCCTGCGCGCGGGGCTGGGGCGCAGTATCCACCGCGTGCGCGGAGCCTTTGTCTGCGCCTCCCGGGAACCGCGCTTCCGCGGCGCCTGCTCCTCTCCCGGCAGACTCTCCCGGCTGGGCTGCTGGTTCGGCTTCCTGCTCAGGGTCCAGGCTTCCCGGCACCCAGGGTCCAGCCCCTCCTCGCGGCTGAAACTTGTCCGGGTGCCTTTAGGGTGCAGCCGCGGGGCGTGCAAGCCTGGCCCAGTAGGGACCTGGCTGACCACTCCCCTCCCAGGGAACCTGTCTCCCAGGCTAGGGATGGGGTGGAGATGGCAGGGACAGCGTGGCCTGGTGGTCGGTGGTCTCTCACACACCCCTTGGCCACTCTGGTCTCTGCTCCTACTGGCTGCTGGACCTGATCTGTTGGGCATGGGCCCTGGTGTTGGAGCCGAGCCCCCCCTCCTGTGCCTGCCCTGGCCTGATGGGTGCAGCAGCCCCAGTATCTGCAGCCCCCGCCCCACCCGCAGGGTCCATGCCTTCAGAGAGGTGGCAGGTGAGGAGGGATGGGGTGTGGGCTCCAGGGCTGGCCTGCTGCCTGGGATGCCTTAGGCGTGGACATTGGCACCTGCTGAGACAGCCCTGCTGGCTGTGATGGGAGGTCGAGAGCTGGAGCTGTCAGCTGAACCTGACATGCACAGGGCTGGCCTTCCTCCTCCTCTTGTCAATTCCTTCCTTAAAAAATCAAAGTCTACTTGTCTACTTTTTACAGCTGTCGGCGTGGGCTGGCTGAAGGCTGCCACCTCTGCCCTGTGACAGCTTGGCTCTTGGGAGAGGCGGGTGCTGAGGAGACAGGGGTGTGGGCATCTGATGGGACCCGTTTCCTAAAATGATGAGGTTTTGTTTGCAGGTTGTTGTTCCTGCTGCTGCTGCTGTGTGTGTGTGTGTGTGTGTGGCTGGGCATGTGGTGAGGGGTGTTGTGGAGCAGAGAGAAGGTGAGCAGGTCAGTGGGGTGAAGTGGTCCCAGGGGAACTCCAGCAGGCTTCCCCTTTGAAGGACAGGGGATCTGGAGGGGACAGGGACCCTGGGGTCCCCTCTGCCAAGTCCCCACAGGGAGAAGCCGGCGATGGTACATTCAAGAGCTGTTGTGCTTGTTGCTCTGTTCGCTGACCCGGTCAGCGGGGGGAGGGGAGCCTGGTGTGTACACGGGAACAGACCACAGAGTCTTCAGGTGGCTGAGGCCGTGCGTACGAAGGCACTTCTAAGGTCATTCTGTTATTAGACCACCTCGGGGAGAGGTGGGCAGTGGCCAGACCGACGCTGAAAGGACAGAGCCAGTTTCTGCTGGGACGCTGCACCCTCCGCCTTGGGGTCTTTGTTCCTGTCATTGCTGACAGCCGCGTTTGTCTGAATTGCTGAAGTGTCTGAAGTTGGCAGACTTTTTAGGTACTTGGCAGTTAAAATGGGACTTTTTGGAAAAAAATCTGGATACTATAAGAATGTAAAGATGCCCACACGCATGCAGATGTATCTGTAATTATTTTTAAGTCCTCACCCGAGGATATTTTTTCCCATTGATTCCTAGAGAGAGTGGAGGGGGGAGGGAGAGAAACATCGATGTGAGATGAGAGAGACACATCAACTAGTTGCCTCCCACTCGAGCCCCCACTGGGGCCAGGGATCCAACCTGCAACCGAGGTACATGCCCTTGACTGGGAATCGAACCTTTGACCCTTTGGTCATTAGGCCAACACTCTGACCACTGCGCCAAACTGGCCACAGCACAGATGTAGCTTAATTGTGTTGATTCCCTCTTCCCTTTCAGGGTGACCTCTTGGTCTGACAAGCAAGTGGACGTGTGTAAAGGGCTGTGGTCAGTTACCGGTTAGAGCAGTGGTTCCCTCGGTGGGGGCACACGTCCCACAGGGGGGAGATTTGATTTTTAAGGAGGGCAATTCGAGAATGAGTGATTAACAATGAATTTTTTTGCATTTCTTATGGTTCTAGTGCCTCATATACAGTCTATAAACATATATTATGACATCCTTAGGCATTTCAGTTCTCTATTATATGTTTTGAAACTTTATTTGCTATTTTTTCATATCACTTCATATTATTATTATTATTATTTTTAACAATTTCTTAGTGAATTCTTCCTCAGTGCTTCAACTGTCCTTTTGTTCTTTTATTTTTCTCTTTCATGGATGCCATGTCCTTTGGAAGCTTGTTTAGACCAAGTTAATGGCCTTTTAGGCTTCCTCCGTGTGACCAGGAGTTCACTTTTTGAATAATAAGAATTCTATGTCACAGGTGGGCGTCAGGGTCTTAGAGGTGCTTAGGTGGGGCACGGCCAAAAGCATGTCGGGAGCCACTGCGTTGAAGGAATGCCTGTCTTACCTTAATCGCCACCAGAAAGCGCCTCGTGTAGCAGCTCTGATGCCCCAGTTACCTCCCGTCCCCGCGGCCCCGCATCGGGTTCTCACCGATTCACTGCTTCACTCCGTCACGCACAGAACAAACTCCTTAAAGCTACCGCCCGTGCCAGGCACTGCCCTGGCCAGGCCTCCGTCCGAGGAACCAACCCACTGACCAGTGGGAGAGCCCCTGGGAGCGGGTTCAGCGCTGATACCCAGCGCTCCCAGGTCAGTGGTCCCCTTCCTTCCCCATCAGGCCATTCCTGACTTCATCTCATTCCTCCATCTGCCTGGAATGCTGACCTCTGAACTTTCCAGAAAGTTCCTGATTGGAATAGAAAATGTCTGCACAGGGACAGCACCAGGCCCCAGGGGACCGGGCAGCCAACTTTGCAGGGGTGTGTGTGCCTGTGTGTGCGCACGTGCGTGTGTATGTGTGTGCGCGCGTGTGGATGTGTGTGTGCGTGCGTGTGTGCGCGCGCGTGTGCGCGTGTGTATGTGTGTGCGCGCGCGTGTGTGTATGTGTGCGTGCGTGTGTGTGTGCGTGTGCGCGCGCGTGTGTGTGTGTGCGTGTGTGCGTGCGTGTGTG
>JAWPEG010000006.1:1319274-1359521 GCA_035771395.1 Myotis vivesi
CGGGGCCGGCCCCGGCCCCCCCCCCCCCCCGCAAGGGTTTGGAGACTTCAGTGCACACTTCTTACCTGTTGGGGTTTTTGAAACAACCGCAGAACCACAGCAGATCCGCCCTGTTGGGGTTTTTGGATAGTGTAACTGGTTCCCTTCTCAAAAATAAAGTTTAAAAATGAGAATTGACTGAGAGCCACTGAAGAGCCGCCCGGCACTCTGTGTGGGGCGGCGACGCCATCTTTCCGGCCGTGGCTTTGTTGTCTTCCTATTGAGATCTTAGTTAGTTCTCAGCCCCTGAAGTAGGTTCGCTTGATGTCTGTCTGCCTCTAGCCTCCCACTTGCCGCTCCTACACAAGATTCCCAAATGTCAAACCACGAATATTAACCCCCCACACGCATCGGCACCCTGATACTTGCCAACGCCTTTCCGCATCACGTGCAGAGTTAGAAATGGAAAACACAAGCACGTCTCCTGTAACATGGATCCGGACCGGCACCGTCTGCGGTTTCCCGTCGGAGCCCGAGCTGTTGTTTCAACGGCTGGAGGGCTGCCCAGCAGCTCAGCTGGTGGAAATCACTACGTTTTGGCAAAGCACCCAGTGTCTTCCCCAGGGAAACGTGGGCGCTGCGTTCTCGCGCTTGTCAAGTGAGAGGCAGCGTGGCCTCCAGTGGTCCTGCCACCTAGGGCCACGGGACGGGGGCCACACCACTCATGGTCGCCTCGTCTAATGTCACAGCCACAGGGCTTTCATGTGGAGCAGGGACAGCGGGCACTTCCGCATCCATTCATCCCACGGCGGGTGGACGCGTGCGGGCGGGTGTGGGAGCCGAGCGGGGTGGACGCACCGATGGAAGCCACCAGGCCCCAAGAGCGTCCCCAGGAGCAGGACGGGCCCTCCCCCGGCCGCGCCTTCGTGGCGGCACCGGGTTCTTCAGGTCTGCCCGTTCCATCCCGTCTCTGGTTTTGTTTGGGGTTTGACGCCCACAGACACTGTCCGTCTGAGCAGCGGTGGCGTCTCCCCTGGGCCCACGGCGTGGGTGTCGCCCTGGTTCTGTCCCGTGTTCTGTTGATGATGCCGGCGCTTTCCTTTGTCTTATCCCTTATTATCGTTTCCTCCTGGCCCACCCGCTGGTTTTATTTTAGCTGCCGCTTCCTTCCTAGTTACTGGGTTTGTGAGAACCCTTCCCCCCTTACCTGTCAGCCTCCCGGCCCCTAACAGAGGTCTCTGACCCAGACGTTTGTGCTCCCGGGCCTCCCAGGGACAGTGCGCGGCACACACCCCGGGCTCGGGTGGGGACGAGGTCCACACACACACCCTTGGCCTTGTGCTTGAAGCGCTGCCTTCTTGTGGGGGCCAGGGCTTGGGGGAGGCCCGACTCCCGCTCCTGCTCTGGGAGGGGGCCGTGGCGGGGGTGGGGCAGTGGGTCCGGGGTCCCTCCCCCCGTGGAGCACCGCAGGTGCCTTTGGCGGCTGTTCAGGCCCCGGGACCCTGTTGATGCTCAAGGTTGTTCGTTGTCACTATCCGCTCTCGCTGCGCTTCGCTCCCCGTCAGATCGCACACAGCTACGGGGTTTGGCACCGCTATGCTGTGTGACTGTTCTTTCCGTCACATGGGCCATCGGTAGGGAATGTGTCCTTTTTCTCGGTGTTTTTTGAGTTCTTTTTGTTTTGTGTTGATGTGATTGTAGAGGCATCCTGGCCAGATTTTTGAGAGTCGATATCATTGTGATGCCTCATTTCTGGGTTCCGGCGGGAAGCACCCCGTGTGGCTGGGACAGGGAGGCATTCAGCCCGGGGCTGGGGGTGACCTCAGCGTCGCACAAATGCCATTGTTAGAAATGAGCCTCGGAGCCGTGTGTGTGTGTGTGTGTGTGTGTGTGTGTGTGTGAGTGTGTGAGTGTGTGTGTGTGTGAGTGTGTGAGTGTGTGTGTGTGTGAGAGTGTGTGTGTGTGAGTGTGAGTGTGTGTGTGAGTGTGAGTGTGTGTGAGTGTGAGTGTGTGTGTGTGAGTGTGTGAGTGTGTGTGTGTGTGTGTGAAGGATACACACACTTCACTCCTATTCCTTTTCCCTTCTTCACTGTGTTGCCTAGCCCTTCGGGACTGGCGACTTCTCAGTGAGGAGATGCGGGGCCCAAGGTGTTGAGAAATGGGTCGGGGGTTAGGTTGCCTCCTGAACTTGCCCCCGACCAGGGCTGGGGATCGACCTACAGCCGAGGTGCGTGCCCTCGACCAGGACTCAAACCCACCACCCTTGGGTCTGTGAGCCAACGCTCTAACCACTGAGCAACCAGCCAGGGCACAGGATTTTGTGTGTGAGTAAATTCCCTCTAACTTGAAGAAAGCGGAGACTGTGCCGATGAGCGGTTCGTGGTGAGGGTGAGTTCTGCGGCTACATCTTACACCCCTTTAAAATTCATTCTGGGTCTGGTTGCATTTCTCTGAGACAAAACTCTCCATGTGTTATATTTTAACGTGGAACTTTCCCCATCGTTGGAGGAATTTGCGCTGGTCCCTGCGGTGCTCTGCTGGAGTTTAATACCGCAGAGAGGACACGCAGGCGTGTTTAAGTTACTGAAGTGGATCCCGCCTTCCCGGGGGCAGCGCTTCATCAGCCTTAGGTGTCAGGAGTCCAGAAGCGATTGCCTGTCCGTCTGTCTTTCCTTGACCTTGTAAGCATGAGGTTGGCTAAGCTTATACTTACAGAGTGTCCAGTACGGATCTCTCACTAAGTAGGGATTGGGTGAAGCATTCCCGGGAAGCGGGGTGGGGTGGGGAGTGGGGTGGGGGGCTGGTGCCTGGAAACATGAATTTTACTGTCAAATTTGGGCTCAAGTCTCAGCTCTGCTAAGTTTCTGAGAATTCCTTATCTGTAGAACGCGTGCTCGGTAGATGTTAACTTCCCCTTAACATGTTTCCTTCAGACTAGAACGAGCATATCTGGTTTCAGTCATAACATTTTGGGATTTTTCTCACGTTGTAAAAATTTTGCATTTGTAATATTTCCGTTTGGCGTCTACATGACGTCAAGAGGCTCACTGTGTTGTAATGTAAAAAGAGAAAAGAAAATGCAGGGCGGTTTTCAGAAACCCTAGTGTGTAGCCTCTGAGTTTTAAAGGAAGCTGTGTCCTCATGGGAGGTGCATGGAGCATGTCCTTGTGCCCGGGGCTGTGCGGGACCGAGGGCAGGAGCCCGTGCCACCTCCGTCCTGGTGCTGCCGTCCCGGCCGCTCCCAGTCTGGCCCGCTTCCTGGGAAGACTCAGCAGCTCCTATTTTAGGATCTGACCTGCTGCCCGGCGCTGGCCGGTCTGCCTCCTCACTCCGTCCCCAGCTTAGACCCGCGTGTCCTCAGGTGGACAGCCTGTGGACTGGTGGATTGCGCTGGCAGCCGTGGTGGGCGGAGACTAGTAAGTGGTGTCTGGTTAGTGATTCAAAAGTGGTGTAAAATCTTAATGCTGGAGATAGAGTATTAACACAGAAGCAGAAGGCTATGCGATTTCTAAAGGAACTTTTAAAACATTGGTAAATAAAAGCCATCAGAGTGTTCCTTACTTGGGAGCATCTTGGCAGTTTGAAAGCATTTTCAGCATCTGGGGATTTCACATGTTCTGCATCGCTTGTATTCTCATGGAAAAGGGGCACAGGCATGCAGTTTTGAGAACTTTGATCCATTGGATGTTATGTGGGTTGCTCTTTATGTCTACCTTGTTTTGTTTTGTTTTTTAAAATATATTTTTATTGATTTCAGAGAGGAAGGGAGAGGGAGAGAGAGATAGAAACATCAGTGATGAGAGAGAATCATGGATCGGCTGCCTCCTGCACGCCCCACACTGGGGATGGAGCCTGCAATCCGGGCCTGTGCCCTGACTGGGAATCGCACCGTGACCTCCTGGTTCATGGGCCAGCGCTCAACCCCTGAGCCGGACGGCCAGGCTGTGAAGTGGACAGCACCTTCCCCCTCCCTCTTTTGCTCTAGATGAAGATGAAATGGTGAGGAAACGCTCCGTAGGCTGGGAAGTTTCCCACACACGGCGCCTTTGTGAGAATCTGGGGACACAGCGTGAAGGCGAATAGTCCCTTTGTTACCTGACGCGTGAGTGGTGCTGCTTGCTCTCCTCCCTCAGAGCCGTCGCTAATTGGCCACTGTTACTGCATATTCTGCTTTAGGTCCCAGGTGGGCAGCTGAATGCGCACCTTAGTGTGCCGTGTGGGCGCCGTGTGGGGCCGCGTGGGCGCCTTTGCCTTGGGAGGAGAGCTGCACTTTTCCTGAGTTTGACGAGGAGGTCGTTCAATGATCAAGTTTTACGGTTTCGTGGCCCATGCCTTTTAAGTTTTCTATTTTTGTTGCATCGATCCCTGTAGTTATGTTTACAACGTGGACTCTGTGATGTCAGTAAGTGTTGTCTCAGGCACCCGCGCCATTAGATCAGGAATGGGGACCACGTGCATCCTTGCAGAAGACAGCTCAGCCCTGGGACAAGAAAACAGTTATTTTCCTTTAGAGCTAGGTTTTGTTTTTGATGTAAAAATGACAAAATGACTGAGTCAGCCCTTCCTCCCTCCCTCCCTCCCTCCCTCTCTCCCTCCCGCCCTCTTCGTTAAAAACCCCTTTGCATTTGGCTTTATCTGCCTCTAGTTGTCACTCCTGCTGGGCCTGAAGGAATGAGAATTATGAGTGGAAGTGAGGGGGCAGGTGGCTGTGCTGCCTGTTAGAATCCTTTCCAAATAGAAAAGTTCAAATAGCCCCCCTTTTTGTTTTTGCAAAAGCAGGAGCCCTTACACGGAGGTGTTTCTCTACAGGCTGCTCGCAGTCTGACTGGGTGCCCCTCAGCATTGGACCCTTTCCCAGCATAGAGCCAGGACGGTTTAGAGGAGCTGCCACCCATAGCATCTCCTGCGAGGGGTGCTGGAGGGAGGGAGCCAGGAGAGGGCGGGGATGGACACTGGGAAGGGCGTCCGGCAGAAGAGAGAATCATGGATCCGCTGCCTCCTGCACGCCCCACACTGGGGATGGAGCCCACAAGCCGGACATGTGCCCTGACCGGGAATTGCACTGTGACCTCCTGGTTCCCAGGTCGACGCTCAACCCCTGAGCCACGCCGGCCGGACCTCTCTCCAGTTTTTGCCAAATCGTTGCTCAGGCAGCAGTTTCCCGCTGGAACAGTGAGGCTGCATTTGCCATGGGCATATGGGAGCAGACACCGCTGTCCCTGGGGCCCGGGGGGCACGGCCGCGGGGAACACCAGGAACGCAGGGCTCCTGCGCGGACGCGTGACCTGGACTCTTCCCACGAAGAGTCCCAAAGCCGTGAATTATAGTAAAATCAGATGCTCCTTTTCCACAATCACGTTTCATCCTCAACATTGTGCGTCAGGGCAAAGACCAGAGATCTCGCCATGTAAGTTATGAAATTACAGGCCCATCTCCGGTCCCAATTTAGCTGCTCAGGGCCATTCTTATAACTTTGTTTTGAGGTGTGTGTGTGTGTGTGTGTGTGTGTGTCAGAGCTCCGGGAACCTGCGTGGATGTTTGCTCCTCTGATAGACTGCGTGGGGATAGCGCATGGGATGTATTTCCCAGGTTCGTCCTGGCCCCAGGGTAAGAAATACGGGGTTGCTTTGATAATATGCACCACGTGTCCTGGGTAAGCGAGGGGTTTTCCCTCGCCACGTGAGTGTAAATGTCTGTCTGCAGATGAGATGGTGCATTTGGCATTTGCAGAAGCATAAAGAACAGAGGCCCGGGTCTCCCCGGTGGCCACGGGGCGGCTCTGGGGCCCAGGTGCTGGCCCAGTGACAGCACTCGGCTGTGATGTTTGCACTTGTGCCGATGTCGCTCCTGGAGGCCTTGCCGGAGGCGGCGTGCTCTACCTGTACAGCCGGCAACCTTTTCCTGTGAGAATAGAGCTCTGGCTGTCATGAAATTACATGACACATTCCTATTTATTTCTTTGTTCGTCACGTGCGCTCAGGTGGCTATTCAAGATTTCTTCCGTCTTGAATGCCTCCAGTTATCTATCTCACCAAACACGAAGACTGTGCTCTGTTCATGGGGGTCTTTACAGTGTTTGACTGGAGCAGACCTTCCATTTGTTTGGACATAAACGGAGCTGTTCTCTCCAAGGAGGCATTCCGGGTCTTGGGGAAAGTGTACAGAATGAATGCAGAGGTGAGAAAGGCTGACACTGTCACGGACCCCTTTGGAATAAGTTAAGGTACATGTAAATATACTCTACATCAGTGGTTCTCAACCTTCCTGATGCCTCAACCCTTTAATACAGTTCCTCATGTTGTGGTGACCCCCAATTTCATTGTTACAAATTGAACATAATTAAAGCATAGTGATTAATCACAAAAACAATATGTAATCATATATGTGTTTTCCGATGGTCTTAGGCGACCCCTGTTGACAGGGTCGCGACCCACAGGTTGAGAACCGCTGTTCTACATGCAGCATCCACTTCCTTTGTCGCGGTGCCTGGGCCTGGGCCGGAGGGGACCTCGGTAGGATCACTCTCAAGGACAGACCTCAGGATTTTTGCAACTTTCTTGCCCACGCACCGATTTAACGCGCCGTGTGTGAGCAGTGCAGCAGGACACCGGGTATGTAGGACCCTCCTGCCTGGGACCGCGAAGGCCACCCTGCCCCGCACCCCGCTCGCCGTTGCAGTAGGAAGATGGACCCAGCGGTGATGGGGCTTGTGCCATGCTAACTGTCCCCTCCGATCCGTCTCATGGATGGCAAACCGCAACCAGTGCTCCTCACCATGCAGAGCCAGTGAGAGCCTTTGGGGCGGGCGCTCTGTATGCCTTTGGTCAGTCCAGCCTCTGTGCCGGGCACGTGCCGTAACCGAGTTGATTTTGGGGCCCTGCTCGCCTGTTCACCGCTCCATTGAGGGGGGACACTGCCTGCGAGGGAGCCGCGGGGCCTCTGCGTGTGGGGGTGGCTCCTGCAGGGAGCGGCCTGACCTCCTGCGGTAGTGAGAGCACCCCCTCTGCCCTCTGTCTCAACTGGTGATCAAAGCCAGCGGGCCTTTGTCCGAGGGGTCCCTTGGGGGGTGCGGTCTTCGTCTGAGGGGTCCCCTGGGGGTGCGGCCTTAGTCTGAGGGGTCCCCTGGGGGGTGCGGCCTTTGTCTGAGGGGTCCCCTGGGGGGTGTGGTCTGGCACTTTTCAGGAGGGATGACAGCGCCGCCGCTGCAGGGAAGCTCGGGGTAAGCCAGGCCAGAGGCTGAGGCCTCACTGAGCCATATCACCTTGGACCGGCCAGAGCGAAGTGAGACTTTGTTGTGGGGACATTCAGTTGTGTCTACAGAAAGTTTCTTGTGAATGAGCGGCAGTTGGGGGACTCCCTCATTCTATTTTTTTTATAAAATATATTTGTATTGGTTTCAGAAAGGCAGAGAGAGAGAGAAATAGAAACAACATGATGAGAACCATTGACTGGCTGTCTCCTGCCCCTCCTGGGAATCGAACCCGCAACCCGGGCGTGTGCCCTGAGCGGGAATGGAACCGTAACCTCCTGGTTCCTAGGCCTCGACCACTGAGCCACGGCGCTGGGCCCACGCCGTCTCCTCACAGCAGGCTGCCGTGTGCTTCTCCAGACCTGGGTGCCTGTATCCCGGCTCTGCCCTGCGGACATGAGCGCCCGCAGCTTCACCCTGATGGCGAGAAAGTTCCCGTCCGACTCCTGGCTCCTCTGGGCTGCGTGTGGCTCTGTGGGTACGTTGTGTGTACCCCTTTTCTGCTGTTTTCTCCCCTGTTCTTTCTTCCTTTGTTTCCGTGTCTGTGTGGTGTGTGACCGTGTCTGCTTGCTGTGCTGCCCGTGCGCCTGAACGCGCGCTCTGAGCTCCGGAAGGAGACCAGGCAGGCAGTCCGCGTGGATCGTCCCTCTGCCATCCCGAGTCAGCGGGCCCGTGTGCACGGAGGACCCCCCGTTCGGGGTCACACAGCGAATGAATTCCGGGGCGGGACCTTTTCCCGGAAGCCCAGGCCCACGCTGCCCGCCACACGGTTCCCGGCGACAGCCCGGGATCCTCCATGCACGGGTGCCCGTCGCTGGCCCTGCAGGCCCCGCAGGCCCCGCGCACAGCCGGTCCGGGCGGCAAAGCTCACCGGAGGCGGTGCCCACAGTGCGCCTGCCCCGGGCCCCATCAGATACGGGGCCCAGGCCATCCCCTCTTCACTGTGGGAAGCACGTCGAGTGTTCATTTTGGGAGAGAATCACTGTGTTACTGGTGGGATTTGCTCAAATGGCACCCCTTCCAGCCTCCCTCCATGAGAACTCGGTTGTCAGGGTTCGACGTGTCTGTGTAGCTTTCAGGAAACGTCTGCGCGGGAAAAGGACTTTTTGAAAGTAGAAATGGCCTTTGCTCTTCCCATTCCCCGTCCCCCTCGGACTCCTGCTCCCCTGGGAAGGCACCTGGGCCTCCTGCTGGGGGTTGGTGGCTGGTTTCTGTTTCTCATCACTGCGTCCAGCTGCGGTGTCTGTACCCATAGAGAAAACGTGACCTGTCGGGAGGATTTCCTCCAGGAGACCCGCCTTCAGGAGGGGCCGAGGCCCAGTGCAGTCCGTGGTGGGCGTGGGGCTGTCACCCTCCTGTGCTCTGTGCGCTCTGTCCCTGCCCCTCGGGAGGGCCCGGCAGCTGCGCTTTCCCGCGCGGGTCACTCGGATCCTCCCTGTGTTCTAGAAGCTTCTGTCCGGCAGGAGCATGCAGGCCCCCAGCGTGGAGAGGCGCTGCTCAGCTGTATTCGAGGAGCGTTAACCCAATGAAGGGCCCAGGGCGGCCTCTCCGATTAATTCTCTAACATCCCCCAAGGTGTGAGGCTGCCAGGATGCCTCGTCCCTCCAGCGGCTGTGGTGATGCAGAGAAGCGCGTCAGCATCTCACAGATGCCGGGACCCAAGGCCCGACTCTGTTCTGCAGGATTAACACCCAACCGAGACCAAAACCTCTTTTTCTACAGTGACTTTCTTTATTCTCGGAAACAGGTATGGGGCCCGGCCGACGGGGCTCAGCGGTTGAGCATCGACCTGTGAACCAGGTCACGGTTCGATTCCCGGTCCGGGCACATGCCCGGGTTGTGGGCTCGATCCCCAGTGGGGGACATGCAGGAGGCAGCCGATCCGTGATTCTCTCTCATCACTGATGTTTCTTTCTCTCTCCCTCTCCCTTCCTCTCTGAAACCAATAATAAATAAATAATTAAGTAAACAAGAAAGAAACGGGTATGGTATGCTCCTCACCGAGGCCAGAGGTAACCTCTTCCAGCTCATTGGCTGACGGAAACGTGCGCACAGCGAGGGCGATGCCCCTTTGCCCTGGGCTCTAAACAGAGAGGGTCTCAGCCTTGGCATTGCTGTGTGATGCGTGAGCGCACAGCTCCGGGGGCCCCGTGTTCCACAGAAGCAGGCAGATGGCCTGGCGCTGGTGTTCACAGCCCGTAAGGCGTGTTTCTGTTTTGGTTTATGGGCCCAAAGGGACACTCACTCCCATGTTTGTGACGAGGGCTGTTGGACGCACCCATCTGTCCTGCTCTGACGTGTGTACTCGGACAGGCCTCTTCCCCCAGAGGCGCATCGTCTGGGCTGAAATTCTCTGACCGGTGTTTACTGAGAAGCTTGGATCAAAGTCAGAGTCAGTCCATCTTGTTTTGTTCTTAATTGGAAATCACAAGATTATTATGGAAAGGCTAGTGGCCTGGTGCACGGAAAGGGAATTAATTAGAAGAAATATTTTCATATTGCTAGTTGCCCTTTCTCTGTGATAGAAGTGTCAGAGATGAAAGAAAATTAGTAAAATGTACATGAAAATAATATATAAATTGATTAATAATAAACAATAACATGATATAACAAAGACATGACAAAAAAACAAAAAATATAAAAACAACAAAAACATGACATAAAAACAAAGCAAAAACAATATAAAAGCAACATTGATAAAAACAATGACTGATGAGTTGATTAAACTTATTCTATTATCTCCCTGTACACCACATTAAGAGTAAAAACACTTTCAGAGTGCTTGACTAATTTCCCTTGCGATGAAGTATTTACAACTTTAACATCACACGCTCTTTGAACTTGAGAGAAAGCAACATATAACTGACTGTGTGCGAAAACGGGTTCAAGTAGGAATATTCCTGCTGTGTCTAGAGTTTGTTCTTGTGATTTTTATTTTTATTTTTTAAATATATTTTATTGATTTTTTTACAGAGAGGAAGGGAGAGGGATAGAGAGTGAGAAACATCGATGAGAGAGAAACATCGATCAGCTGCCTTCTGCACACTCCCTACTGGGGATGTGCCCGCAACCAAGGTACATGCCCTTGACCAGAATCAAACCAGGGACCCTTGAGTTTGCAGGCTGATGCTCTATCCACTGAGCCACACCCGTCAGGGCTCCTTGTGATTTATTAATAGTCATCACAAATGCTGGCATCACGGGGAACTGTCTTCGAATTAATTTAAATGGGGGAGGGGCTCGTTCCTCCCCTCTTCACTCTTGGTCATTACTCACAGTTCTTACGATGTGTATAATGTCATGGTTTACTTGTGGTATTATAGTGGTGAATGCAGTCAGGCAATGGAAAACAGGTAGAGGATGATTTCATGCAGACATGCTCTAGAGTCTAGAGACTGTAGATCTGGAGCGAGGTGGCTCACGGGGCGGTCACCTGGGAAGGCAGTCACTGATGATAGTTTACTTTTGTCCAAATTGTCTCCCGAGGGAAGTGGCTTTGCGCCCATCCTGCAGCAGGGGGATGTTAAGGTTGGCGTGTACATTTGTGAAATGCCACATGGTTGAGTTGGGATGAAGCCTTCCTTCATCTCATTAAAAAAATAGCACACACTGCACGGGAAAACAGCAATTCCAGGGACTTCGATCCCTCCGTGTATGTGACGCTACAATCCATGGTGCTGGGCCCACTCGCAGGAGAGCTTGGCTGGCAGACCTGGGGTGTGGGACAGGTGATGGCTCCGTCCAGCTGGCTCTGGAGGAGCCGCCTCCGTTGTCCTGTCTCTCCCACATTTGCCTGTTCTTCTCCTTTTCTCCTCAGAAAACGTGCTGTGAGTGGGGAGGTCCTAGACCGGAGCCTTTGTCTGGGCCGCATGTCGTGCTTTTCTGTGAGATGATGTCACCTCCCCCTCACCCCCCCCACCCCCATGCGGATTTAAAACAGGATCATCAAGTTACAGGTTTCTTTAAGTAGAAATGAACCCTCTACATTTGCATTTCTAAGCGGAAATGGTTTTCTTTTCCAAATGTACTCAGTACTCGTGTCCTACCCGTGTCAGTGTGGCGGTTGGAAGCGTGTTCTAAGTGTGTAATGAAGAATCTATCTGCATAGATAAAAGCCTAGGAGACCGTTACAACCAGAACGACCAGTCGACAAGTCGCATGATGCACACTGACCACCGGAGGGGCAGACGCTCAACGCAGGAGCTACCCCCTGGTGGTCAGTGCGCTCCCACTGGGGGAGTGCCGCTCAGCCAGAAGCTGGGCTCATGGCTGGTGATTGCAGCTTCGGTGGGGGCGGGAGCCTCTCCTGACTCCACCACAGCGCCACTGAGTGGTGGCTGCAGGCACAGTGGGCCAGGATGAGCGTGAGCAGCGTGGCACCGACCCCAGCTCAGGCTCCTCCCTGGCCGCCTGCCACTTGGCACACTGCTACATCCTCAGGGGATGTCCGACTGCTGGTTTAGGCCCGATCCCAGGTGGCCTGTGGGAATCGGGCCTAAACTGGCAGTCAGACATCCCCTGAGGGGTCCTGGATTGCAAGAGGGCACAGGCCAGGCTGAGGGACCCCCCCACCCACCACCCCCCACCAGCAAGAACATGAAAAGACAAGCCCACAGAGTGGGAGAACATATTTGCAAATCACATACCTGTTCAGGATTTAATATCCAGAATATATAAAGGACTCCTACAACGCAAGAACAAAAAGACAGGCACCTCAATTAAAAAATGGGCAAAGGACTTGAATAGACATTTCTCCAAAGAAGACACACGGATGGCCAAGAGACACAGGGAAGGATGCTCAGCGTCATTAGCCCTTAGGACAGCGGTTCTCAACCTGTGGGTCGCGACCCCTTTGGCGGTCGAATGACCCTTTCACTGGGGTCGCCTAAGACCATCCTGCAGATCAGATCTTTACATGACGATTCATAACAGTAGCAACATTACAGTTATGAAGTAGCAACGACAATAATTTTATGGTTGGGCCACAACATGAGGAACTGTATTTAAAAGGCCAGAGGGTTGAGAACCACTGCCTTAGGAGAATGCAATCAGAACCACCACGAGACACCATTTCACACCTCCTACAACAGCTGTAACTTTATTTTATTTATCTAAGTATATTTTTATTGGTTTCAGAGAGGAAGGAAGAGGGAGAGAGAGAGAAACATCAGTGATGAGAGAGAATCATGGATCGGCTGCCTCCTGCACACCCCACACTGGAGATGGAGCCCACAACCCGGGCCTGTGCCCTGACGGGGAATCAAACCGTGACCTCCTGTTTCATAGGTCGATGCTGATCCACTGAGCCACGCCATACGGGCAATAGCTGTAATTTTAAAAAATGGGAAATGAGTGTTGGTGAGGATGCAGAGAAATTAGAACCATGGTAGACGACAGAGGGGGGCACAGTCAGAGGGAAGGCTAAGCCGAGAATTACCATGTGACTTCACCGTTCCACTCCTGGGAGTATGTCCCAAGCAGTTGTAACCAGATCTCTCGCAGACACTTGTCGATTCAAGTTTATTGCATTTCTCCACAACGTGGGTGCAAACAGCCTAGATGTCCATCTGCAGCTGGGTGGGTAAATAAAACATGGCACCTAACACACTGAAATGCTATTCAACCTTAAGGAAGGGAATTCTGAAACATGCTATGACATGCGTGCATCTTGAGGCTGTTACGCCAGATAGAAAAGGGCAAATATGGTATGATCCCACTCATGAGGGACTTGGGCAAGTTTATCAGGACAGAAAGTGGAGAGAGATGGTCAGGGGCTGGGGAGCGGGAGAGTGGGGAGTTAATAGTCAGTTGTAACAGAGTTTCTGTTTGGGGTGAGGAAAAAGTTTTGGAACTAAATGGTGGTAATGGTTGAATAGTATTGTTTTTTTTTTTTTCACATGTACTGCCATTGAATTGTACACTTAAAAATAGTTAAAATGGCATAATCGATGTTCCATATCTTTATCAGAAGAAAGAAATGTTACATACCAAAAACCATTGAGTTGCATATCTTGCACAGATAATTGTGTGGTATGTGAATTATATCTCAATCTAGCTTTACAAAGGAACACGCAAACAGCCCTGGCGGGTGTGGCTCAGTGGGTTGGGCATGGTCCTGTGCAGCGAAAGGTCGCCAGTTCAGTTCCCGGTCAGGGCACCTGTCCGGGCTTCAGGCTTGATCTCCGGCAGGAGGCAGCCCAGCAATGCTTCCTTCTCTCTCCCTCTCCCTTCCTCCCTCTCTAAAAATCAATTTAAAATATCTTAAAAAACGCACGCATATAATATGAATATTTCAAGAGAGTTGACTTGATGACATTCCGCTGTGAAAGAAGTCATCACACCCGGATGCTGTGAGGAAAGCTGGTCCCGCCCCCACGCTGCCCCACGCAGAAGCTTGGGCCCATGTTCATCACGCACAGAGGGCTTCCCAGATGGGCCTGGAGGGCTTCCCAGATGGGCCTGGAGGGCTTCCCATTTCTTCCCAACCTTTCTCCCTTAATAACTTATTTAACAGAGGAAGAAGGAGTCTGCAGGATTCCCTCAAGTCCCTATACTTTATTGATTAATTTAAATCGATTGGGGTGAATTGGCTAATAAGATTATATCGGTTTCGAGTGCACAATTCTGTGCGACATCATCTGTTTCCTGCACTGTGTGCCCACCACCCAGAGTCAAAGCTCCTTCCACCCCCATATATTTGACCCCAAACCCTTTCGTACCCTCCACCCCCTTCCCTCTGGGACCACCTGCCTGTTGCCTGTGGCCATGAGTTTGCCTGCTTGCTGTTCTTGTGTGTTCCCTTGTGACTTTCGGTGTGACATCCCCGTGTGAGTGAGATCGGATGGCCCCTGACTTTTTCTGTGTGACTTACTGAAATCGGGCAGAATCACCGAAACCCATTTCCTCGTAATCACAGCCTGCAAGCACCCGGCTGGTGCTGGAGCAGCCTCGCTCGGCTTCGAGCTTCTGTGCCGAAGTGCGGAGCTCTCTGGAGCTGCCAGCGCCGTTTCCAATGGCGAATGTGTCCCACAAGGTTTTGCTAATTGTGGCTGGATCTTTATATCGGCAATGGTGTGTAATTGGAACAAAATGAAGTGTGTGCAGTACAAATGATTCAGTACGATAACAGTTGATTCTGGTTAGTGTTTAAATGGAAAGCAATTGCTACTCCTCAGCTCATTAAAATTCTCTCGTGGGTTTTAATTTAAAATAATGCAGGACTCAACTAGGCTAATTGAAAGTAGTTTTTAATATATATTTTTTCATGCTTTACTTGGGTGGTTTGTACACTCATTTATATCAAATAAAAAAATAAAAAAAGTTTAGATTTGAACATGTCATCAAGCGACTTGTTTTCTGAATTTCTGAATGTGGTGTCACACTATTTAAAAATTGTAGGCCCAGCCGGCATGGCTCGGTGGTTGAGCATCGACCTATGAGCCAGGAGGTCATGGTTCGATTCTGGATCAGGGCACATGCCCAGGTTTGCGGGCTGGATTCCCAGGGTGGGGTGTGCAGGAGGCAGTCGATCCATGATTCTCATCATTGATGTGTCTCTCTCCCTCTCCCTCTCCCTTCCTCTCTGACATCAGTGAAAATACATTTTAAAGGATAAATAAGAACTCTGGGTCAGGGGAAGCTGTTTTATGGAACCTGAACCACAGGCTATTCACGTCCCACCTCGTGCTGGCTCACAGCACACAGCTTTCTGGAACTCTCCTTCTCGGTTCTGTTCTCACCTTGGTATCTAAGGCAGCGGTTCTCAACCTGTGGGTCGCAACCCCTTTGGGGGTTGAACGATCCTTTCACAGGGGTCGCCTAAGACCATCAGAAAACACATCTATAATTGCATATTGTTTTTGTGATGAATCACTATGCTTTAATTATGTTCAATTTGTAACAATGAAATTGGGGGTCACCACAACATGAGGAGCTGTATTAAAGGGTCGCAGCATTAGGAAGGTTGAGAAACCACTGATCTAAAGGGAAGGAAGAACCCACGTTTATAATACCTTTCCTCCGAATTGTAGTGGACTGGGTCTGTGAGGAGCTGCCGCCGAACTGTCTCATCTTCTCACGCTGCCCAGCCTAGTTCCCCCAGCTCTCAGGGACTCTTCAGAAGTTTCTCCAACACTTAGTCATCACACCCTCCCACCCACCTGCCCACTCGCACATTAAAGATCCCGAAATAGTGCCCAGTCACTCATCTCTGTCCTCAGCATCGGTGCAGCCGGGCGCTCCTGCCCAGAGGCGCTGGCGGCTGTGGCAGAGGCTGGCTCTCAGCACCCAGCCCGGCCGCCCCCCAGGTCAGGGCCTCCTCGGTAGCTGGACACTGTCAAGCGCAGCACTTGAACGTCGAGAGCGTTTCAGTCCTGTTTGCTGAGGAAGATGTATGGCCACACCCCGACCTGCCGTTCTGGGGGCTCCGACCCGCTCGGGGGAACTGGAAGTGCCGCACTTGGAAGAAGGAATCGGTTTAGAGCAGCGGTTCTCAACCTGTGGGTCGCGACCCCTTTGGGGGTCGAACGACCCTTTCACAGGGGTCGCCTAAGACCATCGGAAAACACATATATAATTACATATTGTTTTTCTGATGAATCACTATGCTTTAATTATGTTCAATTTGTAACAATGAAATTGGGGGTCACCACAACATGAGGAACTGTGTTAAAGGGTCGCGGCCTTAGGAAGGTTGAGAACCACTGTTTCAGAGGGAAACTTTGCTTCAAACTTTGCTTCAAAAAGGATGTGTGCTTCTCTGGCTTCCGGATCAAGCAGCCTGGTCTCACTCACGCTTGTCCTGGTGAAGGTGACAGACGTGAGTGGCATTTACTGCCGGGCGGGTGCTGTGCCTGGAGCCTTGGCCTGGGTCATGGTCACAGCCCCAGCCCCTCCCGTGCGGAGGTGAGGCCTGCCTCACTCACACAGCAGGAGCGGGGGTCAGGGAGGGAGCACCAGTATGTCCGACCCAGGCGGCTGGTCCCCCTGTGGCCCGCGTGCTGTGCTCTTAATTTCTGATGGTATATAATATACTAGTGGCCCGGTGCAAGGATCCGTGCACATTGAAAGGAAATTAATTAGAAAAAATATTTTAATACCGCTGTTCGCCCTTTCTCTATAATAGAAGTGTCAACCAAATTCATGATCAACAATGACAGATTGAAACACACATGTGCGATTGGCGCCAGCGAGAGCTTTATATGTATCGTGTGTGCGTGAGTCAACTTAGCCTTCTATAGATATAGAATAAACTTGCTTAATTAGACCTGCTTTCTGATTTAGCTAAACTTTTTTCAGTCCAGTGAAGCACCCCAACTTCTCTTTTAGGTAATTGTTAGCAACACAGCAGTAAATATCAACATGAAGCAGATTATTATTGTAGATCACGCAGGGAGAACTAAGGGTGAAATATTTAACTGCAGCAGCGTTTGACTATATTCCTCGGAGTGAGAAAACCTGAAGTCACTTTCAAGGTCCACCAATTCTTGCTTCTTTTCAGTCGGGTCAAGTTTCTAAGCTTCCTAAATCTCCATTTTCTGGCTAATGAAAAGAAAATAGGATTCCACCGAGTCTCCTATCTACCTACTCCAGGACTTCTGTGAGGATCAAATGAGATGAGGCACGGGAAACGCTTCACAGACATTTGGTTAAAGTGTAAAATGTTTGCACCTGGCTATAAAGGAAGCCGTGTTCCTGGGCTGAAGAAACTGCAAGGAGGCTAGTTGCTAGGGAGAGGAAGCCAGGCGTTGCTATGTGACGTCATTACCCGGTGCTGATAGCCACCTTTTCCGGGCCGGGCTGGGCTGGGGGGCCGCATTTTGTGCCATGGGGTCTCGGCAGCGTTGGCTGTGATTTGGTGGGCTGTCGCTCTGGGGTGGTGGTGGGGCCTGTGTCCCACTTGGGGGAAGCCGAGTGTTGCTTTGTGGGTGCCAGGTCCACGGTGCAGTTTCTCTGTAAATGGCCAGTGCGTGTCACGGCAGCTCCTGCATTGAGCGCCTGCCCCCTGGTGGTCAGTGCCTGTCATAGAGACTGGTCAGATGGTCGGACAACTTAACATATTAGCCTTTTATATATGTAGATAGTACATATTACTTATTACATGTGTATCTATATAATAAAAGCGTAAGCGACCATTATGGTGGAACGACCAGAACAACCGGTCATTATGATGTGCACTGACCACCAGGGGGCAGATGCTCAATGCAGGAGCTGCCCCCTGGTGGACAGTGTGCTCCCACAGGGGGAGTGCTGCTCAGCCAGAAGCTGGGCTCATGGCTGGCGAGTGCAACGGTGGTGGTGGGAGCCTCTCCTGCCTCTGTGGCAGCCCTAAGGAGCAGCAAGCTGAGCAGTAAGGAGCAGTGAGCAGGCGGGCGGTAAGGAGTGAGGAGTTCCGGACTGAGAGAGGGCGCAGGCCAGGCTGAGGGGACCCCCCCACCCCCAGTGCACAATTTCATGCACCAGGCCTCTAGTATAATATATAGTAGACTAGAGGCCCGATGCACGAAATTTCGTGCAAGAGCCTTGGCCCCGGTCTCTGCTGCCTCTGCCACGGCCCCCACCAGCCGCCCCCATGGCTGGGACCTCTGCTGTGGCCTCCGCCCACTGCGGCTTTGTCTGGAAGGAAGGACGTCTGGTCTAATTAGCACATTGCCCTTTTATTATTATAGATAATACTTATTTTTGCTATCAGAGAAGCAGGTCGCTGTATTCTTCTATGATTGTTATTGGCCCGTGTTTCTCAGACTTGACCGATCCGTGTAGTTTATTGGGGACAGAGCAGTCTCCATCCGGGTGACGATTCTGCTGGTGGCAGTTGACTTCCCTCCTGAGAACTGAGCGAGGAGATGGAGTCCTTAGAGCCACTGGTTGGGTGGTTTTCTCGGCTCTGCACCTTCATTGTGTTCGGTGGACCTTTATCTTTGCTGAATGTCACCTGCAGCTGCCTTTGTCCTGGGCAGGCAGACCCCTGGACCTGGAGGTTGCCATGGGACTGCCCCAGGTTTAGGAAGGAATCCCATGTCCTGGGACCCCTCAGTCCCCAGAAACCCTCAGTTTCGAAGGCCAGGAGGCCCACTCACCCCAGTGCCCTTTCACCCCAGTGCCTGTTCACTCCGGTGCCCACTCACCCCCGTGCCCACTCACCCCGGTGCCCACTCACCCAGGTGCCCGTTCACCCGGTGCCCGTTTACCCCAGTGCCCACTCACCCTAGTGCCTATTCACCCTGGTGCCCACTCACCCCGGTGCCAGATGCTGGAAGGAGTGCAGGTCTGGGTTGACTCTGCCCTCGCACTGGCTGCCTAGAGGCCAAGGCTCTATGAGTTATTGGGGGGTGGCCTGCAGGACCTGTGATTCCTACAGCTGACCCCATGCTGACTTCTAGGCCCTGCTCTCCCAAGTATGTGTTTGGTTTTTTAAAAGTACATTTTTATTGATTTCAGAGAGGAAGGGAGAGGGAGAGATAGAAACATCCATGATGAGGGAGAATCATCGATCGGCTGCCCCCTGTACGCCCCACACTGCGGGGGATCGAGCTCACAACCCGGGAATGTGCCCTGACCAGGAATCACACCGTGACCTCCTGGTTCATAGGTCGACACCCAACCAGCCGGGCTTTATTTGGCTTTTTGCTGGGGGTCCACCTGCCCGTGGAGCCAGACGACAGGAAGGGACGCTCTCGGCTTGGTGGTTGTCCTGAGCTTGGCCTCCAACCCAGGATGCGATCCGGATCTTTGTCATTGTGAGCGTCTCCAGTAGTCACGTCGCCATTCTTGAAGTTGTGCCCGTACGTTTCACTGTAGGCATCGGAGGTGGGAAGAGCGTTGACTCATCGGCAGACACTCAGGAGGTGGCTGCCAGCAAAACTAAACAGAAAATATGTACTTTCAGTAAAATACATCGGGGGGAGAAATACAAAAACACGACCTGTTTGCCAATGTTTGTATATAAAGAGGTTTAGTTTTCTTCAGAAAATACTGGTCGTGTACAATATCACGTGGGCCTCCTGCTTTGTGGTTTGCAGATCACTCCATTTCCTCTTACTTGTGTAGGAAACTGGAGTGCGTGTCAGAGTGTGAGCCTGGGGGGGGCGGGGGGCTGGTATAGTATGTTGTCTGCTGGCCGGGGGTTTGGCTGGAAGGGAGCCGGCATGCAGAGGCTGTGGAGTGAGAGCTAGCAGGACACGCATTGGGCATCTACACCAAGTGCACGAGGCATCGGCATGAGCAGCGTCCAACACAGAGAAACCTTAGAAAAGCCCACAGAACCTCCGCCTCCTTTAGGCCCTCTGCCTACAGAACATGTTCCTCTAAAGGAGTGGAAGCTACTTGGGGGAAAGCATAATTATGTTTTTAATTAATTAATTAGTTAAATAATTTGAAGACTTTAAAGATATGTCTTTATTGATTTCAGAAAGAAGAAGGGAGAGGGAGAGAGAGAGAAACATCAATGATGAGAGAGAATCATTGATCAACTGCCTCTTGCAAGTCTTACACTGGGGATCGAGCCCGCAACCCGGGCCTGTGCCCTGACCAGGAATCAAACGGTGACTTCCTGGTTCCTAAGGTGACGCTCAGCCACGGAGCCACGCCGGCCGGGATGTAATTGCGTTTTAAAATGTGTTTGCTACTGCCTGCCTTGGAGCTGCCACTTCAGGGCCTCAGGCCACGGCCCGTGAGGGTTGCCTGGGGACCTTAAGCTGTTTCCTTGCTGAAGATGGGAAGGGAGTCTTGCCCCTTTAAAACCAGGCTCTGTTGCTCGGCCAGCGTGGCTCCGTGGCTGAGCATCGACCTATGAACCATGAGGTCAGGGTGCGATTCCCAGTCAGGGCACAGGCCCGGGTTGTGGGCTCCATCCGCAGTGTGGGGCGTGCAGGAGGCAGCCGGTCCATGATTCTCTGTCATCACTGATGTTTCACTCTCTCTCCCTCTCCCTTCCTCTCTGAAATCAATAAGAACATATTAAAAAAATAAAATACACATGAAACCAGGCTCTGCGCTTCGTCTGAGAGCGCTGTTACAGTTCGGTTGCTCAGAGGGCTTTGGGTGAGGGCCGAGGGCTGGGAAACAGTGGCGGCTTCCATTTAGTCCTGTTAACGTGTGTACTGGGTCCATGCACAGGGCCGGGGGGGACAGGCAGCCGCTGACCTGGGGCGGGCCTTGGGGGCCACGGCATTTGGAAAAACAGAGGAAAGGAAGTCCCGGGGCTACTTGACAGCCAGGATGTCCGCGCTGCCCATCGGGTATAAGGCTGAAGGAAGGAAACCGCGTCTGTGGGGCAGGTGGAGGGCTGCCAGTTTCTCACAGGCATCAGTGGACACAGACTTGGCTGTTCCCGGGCCTGGCCTGCGGGGTGTGGGTCACGCATTCCCAGGCAGTGAGCGCTGCACACCCGGAGGGTGCGGCTCAGGTCACGGGAAGCAGAAAACGAAAGTGGCCGTGGCAGGGGGCTGTGTCCGCTCACGGTGGTGCCGGGAGGTGCCGGGGGAGGCAGCCCGTATGCGCAAAGGTCCTTGGACTTGAGCAAAAGAAACCCAGTCGTGACATAATCAAGTTCATCTCCTCTGACCACATAAGTTACGAGGAGGAAATCTTGGCAAAAGGAGTTTTTCAAATCAAACCTGCTTTACATATTTAAATGCATGTCATAGTTTAAAGGACCGTAGACTCACACATCGAATGTTTCATCGTTTTTTGACAAAAATCCTTTTAAGAAGGTAACGGTCTCGTCGGAGCCTGGTCCTCTCTGCCTTTTGCTCCTGTTGGTCTCACATGGAAGCAGCCCAAGCCTGTCTTCATCACTTTGGAATCAGAAGCATTCGACAGGGCTGGCCGAGAGGAGCTGAATAACATGTCTTAGAAAAGGGACATTCGAGATGACATGCTTAGGTAGTTGTTATGGCTCAGTTGGTTCCCGTATCAATTTTGTTTTATCTTGACATGAATGGAATTAACTCTTCACTTCATATGCAGGCTGTGGGTTCTGTCCGAGTCTTACACTTTGCCTGGAGGCTCATTTCATCCGATTCTTCGCGGCGAGCAGCACCCACATTGTATTCCTTGTTCCTGTTTCCTTGGGAAGGTCACTGACCCTGTTCAGGGGGGTTGCTCCATTTGAAGGTATTGCATCCGTTACTCAAACATTACTAAACGCCTCCTGTGTGCCAAGGACTTGGTTAGGCTCAGACATGCAACAGTGAACATCAGAACAGTGTTCATCGCCCGGCCGGCCTGGCTCAGTGCTTGAGCATCGACCTAGGAACCAGGAGGTCACAGTTTGTTCCTGGCCAGGGGACATGCCCCGGTTGCCGGCCCTATCCCCAGTGTGGGGCGTGCAGGAGGCAGCCGATCAATGACTCTCTCATCGTGGATGCTCTCTCTCCCCCTCTCCCTTCCTCTCTGAAATCAATAAAAATATATTAGAAGAGAAGACACCCCCTTCCCCAGATGAGGTTACCCTAGTCTTGCAGCCTCACTGCAGAGGGCTCATCCCCGCCGTTTCCCTAGACAGTGGCTCCTGCAGGGCCCGCCTGGCCGTTGCCCCTGCAACCAGAGAGCTGCCGGGACCCCTGGGCCATGCATCCCGGCAAGTGGCACTCAAAACCCAGTGGGTCCTCCCTGGGGCACTGAGGAGTAAAGGTGGTGGATGGCAAGGTGCCACCTCCTCATTTGGGGAGCGGGTGCTGATTGAGAGACGGAGCCTCTGGTTGAGGCTGTGGGAGGTGTGGGGCTGCGGGTTCCGGGGTCACTGTGATGTCAGCAGCGTGGGGGCCCAGGCTGTCCCAGTCTGGCAGTTGGAATCTGTTGGAGGCAGTTGGTGGGTGCTGGGCCGGAGAGAGTGGGGCAGCAGAGGGCGCCCCGTCTCCCCCCGGGCCCAGCTCTGCCTCGGGTAGGAGGTGACTGGGCCAGCCCCGGGCCAGGACCGGCTGCATGCCTGATGCCAGCGCTGGGGCTCAGGTGCCCTCGGGGCCAGGGGCGCCTGCATTGAGGCTCGGTGCTGTGGGGGGACAGGCGCTCCTGCTCCTGCCTGCGCCCCTGGCCCGTCCATGGCGACCCCTCGTTCCAAAGCCACGATATACGGTGAGGAGGGCGCTTGATTGAATGACGTGACGCTGAGTACGTGTGAAGTGCTGTGAGCCAGAGGCTCTGCTGAACCTCTTTAAGGGCCCTGAGAGCCCGGCCAGCGTGGCTCAGTGGTTGAGCGTTGACCTATGAACCAGGAGGTCACGGTTTGATCCCGGGTCAGGGCACAGGCCCGGGTTGCGGGCTCGATCCCCAGTGTGGGGCGTGCAGGAGGCAGCCGATCCATGATTCTCTCTCATCCTTGATGTTTCTCTCTCTCCCTCTCCTTTCCCCTCTCTCTGAAAGTCAATAAAAACATTTAAAAAGAAGTAAGTGAAGACCATGGGGTTCTCCAAGTAGCTGTTTATAACACCCCCGTGTAACGGAGGCACCCCGCTATTTACTGATGGAAGCAGAGACTCGGCCTCGGTTGTTCTAGCTTCCATCATTCTTGGGGGTCAGGGGGCCTGAGAAAATAAAACCAAAACCTGATTGGCCTGTGCGTTATTGGAAGAAGCTGGCAGAGAGGTGGGACCAGGGAGACAGGGAAAACCGTGGAGGCCGAGCATTCGAGGGCCAGAAACATACCCCGGACCCAAGTGTGCAGCCGGGCAGCTGCAGGGGAAGGTGGCCCCGGTTTTGTGACCTCCTTGTAGCTGCTTTTGTTTCTTGCGGAGCCCCTAGGACAGTGATGGTGAACCTATGACAGTGATGCGAACCTATGACACGCGTGTCAGGGGTGACACGTGAACTCATTTTTTTGGTTGATTTTTCTTTGTTAAATGGCATTTAAATATGTAAAATAAATATTAAAAATATGTCTTTGTTTTACTATGGTTGCAAATATCAAAAAATTTCTGTATGTGACACGGCACCAGAGTTAAGTTAGGGTTTTTCAAAATGCTGACACGCCGAGCTCAAAAGGTTCGCCATCACTGGCCTAGGACCTGCCCAAAGCTCGCTCCCAGTGGAGAGAGCTGGCCTGACCGTCATTCTGATTGTTCGTGTTCTTTAAAATCCTCCACCTCTTCCTGTATGGCCTCTGTAAGGGTGGCGGAGTGCAGGGGGTGTTGGAATCTGAGAGAATGGGAGTGGAGTTCAGCTAACCCGGGGCACCGTCCGGCAGGGCTGTTCTACGGCTTTGGGAGGGTTGGGGGCACACATGCGGGGGGGTGGGGTGGGGGGGAGCAGGAGAGAGCGGGTCCCTGGTCACCTGGGGTCCCTCGGGAGGCAGAGGGTGAAGCCACGCCCAGGCAGCCACAGGGTGCTGGTCCGGTCACAGGACTTCACATGACGAAGTCCATGGCCACCTCCGAGGTGGCAGCAAAACCAGTTCCTGACTCTGAGTCCAGGAGTTAGGAGTTAGCATTTTCCTCATTTATTTGAAAAGAGATAGGGATAATGGAAATTTTTTCTTTAAAAATTGGTTTGTGATTCTACCTATTGTATGGGCTTAATAGAAAATAGAAGAACCCAAGGAACCAGGTGTTTTTTTTTTTTTTTAAATAAATATCTTGTTCTAGAACATCGGTCGCCAACCTTTCGGACCTCATGGACCACCAGTGGCCCGCAGACCACCGGTTGGTGACCACTGCTCTCGACAGTATATGGAGCCTTTTCCATGCATTATCTTCATCAGCCTTCACAATAATTCTTATAAAATTGTAGTTATTATCACCACTTCACACGTCTGAACATTAGGATAGTCTGTTTCCCAGGTGCACACAGCAGGGACCCTGCCATTTGTACCCAGATTATCAATGAAGGGAAGACCTTCCCTTTTCATGCTATGGAACAGCTCTGTACCAGTGTATCCAGTTTGTAAAATTTTAAGCAAAGTTTTGCTAAAAAATATATATTTTTCATTTATTTTTCCTGTTTCAAAAGGGGCTTTGACAGTGAGTTGCCGACACATTTGCATGTCACTCTTAAAAGCTGTATTTTGAAAGACTCTTTGATATTGTTAGTCTTTTGGGGCACTCTCTCCAAGACCTAGACATAAGGAAAACAGAAATTAAATAGGAGTTGGAAGTTTCTTTCAAAGTTGTGCAAACGATACATGGCCCCATTCCTAGGTGTGACTAACTACTGGCTAACGTGTGTTGGTATTTTAAGGTCGAGCCAGCAAATGAACAGGTTTGGGGGTTTTCTATCAACAAAAAGCAAATGGGGACAATCTCTTCTTGAATTAGACTCATGCGTGGTGGGCAGGTCCGACACGTGGCATTGAGTGGCAACGAGGCAGGGCCCCACCTTGCTCGTGATGGCGGAGTGCTTGCTGCCACCGGGTCTGTTTCCTGCGGGGACACCTGCTTCTTCACTGTGACCCATGGGCTGAGCAGCACGTGTCTGTTGCCCTCTTCCTTTCTCCCACTTGCCTCACAGTCTTCTATCAGCTTCTAATTACAGTCCATTATATGAGTGGGATTTACACGGCACGAAGGACACAGTCAGGGCTGTAAGTGACACCACCCATGATTTCCCTGTCTCCGTCCCTGGCCCTGCCGAGGCCGGGTCCACAGTGTGAAGCGCGGGGACATGGAAGGTGGGCATTGTGTGTTGAACGCGGGCTTGTTCCTATGCCATTTCCCCAGGCCTTTCGGGTGGGAACCTTCTTTCTGCCAAGGGCCCCTGGATATTTATACCATCATTCACGCGCCATATAAGATGATCAACTTAAACATTAGTCCTGCTTCGTCTGGTCATTTAATTAACTCACCCTAATGCCTTGGCAGGGCCAGACCAAGTGATTTCACGGGCCTTATACGGCCCGTGGGCCGGATGTTCCCCAACCCCTGGATTATTTGCTTTCTTTGGACTCATCTGAGGGACTTTTTCCTATTAATTTGTCATGTCATATCAGACATAAGCTGCCTGAACACTGTTTTGTGGTCAACTCAGATAACCAATAGGGAGGAAGCATTTTTGTGCTGGAAACCTGATTCTATGGAGGAAAATGCTTGGGTGCAAATCCAACCAAAGACTCTGCTGGCTTACTTTTCTACACGCGGTTTGTCTAGGGGACGGAGGTAACTAACTGCAGGACTAGTTCAGCGTTACAGCCTGGTTGGGACTTAGTTCTCTAGGTTAGAAGCAAGTGGCTCAAACACCAGTCCACAAGGATGCTTTTGTGGACTCGTGATCTGTATGTCTGGGTTTGTCAGATACTCATTTTTTCTTCATTTACGCCACAGGTATTAGGTGCTGCTGTTTTTAAAACTGGGAGTAGGGCAGTGAGCAAGCAGATGAAGAAGAAAACTTCTGCCCCCTGGGGGCTGCCTGGGGTGGAGGGGGAGGTGGTTGATAGAAATCTATAATAATAAAAGCGTAACATGCTAATTAGACTGGATGTCCTTCCGGATGAAGCCCCAGTGGTGGGGGCCGAGGCAGAGGCGGCCACGGCAGCGGTGGCAGGGTCAGAGCCCCCTTGCATGAATTGCATGCACTGGGCCTCTAGTAAACAAGTAAGTACAAAGTATGGTGCCTCAGGCTGGTGGTAATTGCCAGGGAGAAAACACAGCGGCGAAGGGGGTACGGAGTGTAGTTCTACTCTCATTGGTGAAGGCAGGGAAGGCCGCTCCAGGCAGGTGAGATCCGAGCAAGGATTTCTCGCAGGAAGCAGGGAGCCGTGCAGACCGTGGTGACAAGGCCTTCAAGCCGAGAGACTAGCAGCAAGTGCAGGGCCCTCACCTGAGAGCACGTGTAGGTGCTCAGGACCCCGTCACGGAGCTCCTCTGTACTCTAAGTGACACAGGAAGCCGGCAAGGGTTTTAAGCAGAGGAGTGGCCTGATCTGCTGAATAAAGTCACCCCAGCTGCTGCGCTGAGGACCGAGGCCAGGAGAGCAAGGGCAGAAACCGGGGACGAGTCAGGAGGCCAGTGACTGACCCAGACAAGGTGGTGGTGGCCGGGACCACAGTGAAGGTGGCATACTGGGTGAGAAGCGGTGGGATTGTGAGTGTATTTTAAAGGTACAGCCAATCTGTGGGTGAAGAAAATGAAATTGGGTGGTGGACACAATGCAATATACAGATGACGTATCATAGACTTGTATACTTGAAGCCTATACAGTCTTATTAACCAATGTCACCCCAATACATGCGATTAAAAAAAAGTGCTGGCCAAGTTCCTGTTTTGCTAAAGTTTGTAAAATGGAGGGTCAGGTTTGTAGGGAAATCAGGTGTTTGTTGTTGTCAGGTTCACTTCAGGTACTGATGAGGCTTTCGGCTGTCTCATGAGAGAGGTCTGGGTGTTGATTTTCATTTGAGGCTGTTATAATGGATCCCAGGCAAGCATTTCATGGATATGGCTCAGGGTTGATTTTATTCAGTCATTTCAATGGACTAGAACAATACTATATAATAAAGAGCTAATATGCTAATTAGACCGAACAGCAGAATGACCAACCTTCTGGATGACTGTCCAGACCACCTTCTGGACAAAGCTGGGACTGCAAGGCGCAAGGCAGCCCGGGGCTGTGAGGGCCGAGCCCCTTGCACAATTTTCGGGCATTGGGCCTCTAGTAAAATGATAACCCTTTAATTTGGGGTGTTTTGTGGGCTTATCTTTATTACCTTTGCAGGCACCCATCCTGATGGTAGTCGAGCCAGTTTTCTTGACTCTGATACAGCCAAGGATTCCCAGCCTTGACTATACAGTGCTGTTGTGCAGCTTGAAGGGGGGTGGGTGCTTTTGTTGAATCTCACAAGGACTGAAGTAGAGACGACTGGTTTAGGGGAACAGGACTGAGGCTAGGGTTGGCCCCTGGAGGAGTTGGCTAGGGTTTAAGGGAGCCATCCATACTTGGTGGACCCAGACTTTAGACCGGAGGGTGGTTGGGGATGCCAGGCTCCTGTGGTCTGTGGAATCTGAGTTTTAGAATCAGACAGAGCTGATCCCAATTCCCACTTTGCCGCTCACTGGAGAACTTGACTTTGAGAAAGTCATCTAGCTTTTCTGAATTTCAGTTTCTTCACCCACAGATTGGAGGCAAGCCTAGCGACATGACCTGCATCTTGTTTATTGTCCCGCCACCCCTTTCTGTGTGAGTTCTTTCAAACTGTGCGGGATGGTACCTTGTCCCCTAGTGGTCCCCTGGTTTCACACGGGCTCTCACTGTGTCACTCAACGTCAATTCTGCTTGTGGTGATGCTAAATTTGCTCACCAGGTTTAGATGGTGGCTGCCGGATGTCTCTGTGAAGGTATCTTTTCTGCTTTGTAATGAGTCCTCAGTAGATGGTAGTTTGTGATGATGTGAATATCATATTTCTGGTTTGGGCATTCATTGATTAGCTTTGCTTGGATTAATTATTTTTGGGGAGCTGGGAGCTTACAGAATGATGGTATTTGAAAAATTCTACTCTTCCTTCTACACCTAAACCTGAATTATCCTATAAAGAGCTCTTCTCACCTTCCCCTCCCGTCTCCTTTGTCTCCCTTTGCTTTGGGTATGAGTATGGACTCATGGATCCCTTTGGTGTTCAGTGTTATAATAACACATGCCCATATTTATTCCTCTTCCTTTTACATGTAATGTGTGACAGACAGCCGTTGCTGTATTTATTCGTTCTGATCCTCACTGGCCCAGACTTGGCCAGTATGGATTCATTCACAACATTTCCTTGGCCCATTTCGCATTGTCTTCATTAGCCTGAAATGCCTACTTGCCCTTCTGGCACAGAATGTTCCATATCTACTTGATGCTTTCCTACCTCCAACATGGAGTCAGCCATTTCTCCAAGGAGCCCTAGTCCTGTTCATGGGAATGGGCTTTAGGAATTCAGACCTCAACCCTCCGTGTTCTCATTCCTTCTGGGCCCTTTCCGTTTATAAAGCCAGGGATGTGCACTCAGATGCATCCCCAACGCTTGCTCCCGCCGAAACCCAATACCATAGGATTCTTCTCACCAGCAAATGGCATCTTAAAAAATTATTATATAATCATCACAGAAAGCAGTTATTAGAAAGCTTATGTAGTGTGGGCTTCTGTGATTCAATCTGAATCTCAGCTTACAGTAAAAGTATTCCTGTTGGCGACTGCGTTCATTTAGCACACGTCACTCTGTGGTCTGCTAGAACAAGAAGCCCGGGCAGTTCTGGTTATCTCTGGGATTTTGACTTGCTACTGTTTGAAACCCCAATTACTTAGAATGGCCTGTGTGATGAATGATAGCAGTAGGGCCCTTCCCAGCACATGTATCATTTAAAATGTCTTGTTATCAAAAAAAGCTCTTCATGGAAGCCAATGTTTACTGCTAAATATTTAAAGAAACTATAATGTGACTAATGTAATATCTTCACGTAAGTTGACGTACATTTTGCTGACGTAAATTCTGAATTCCGCGATTCATGTTATTTTATTGCAGGAGCCCACAGGCGGCTGCTTTTGCTCACTTTAGAATGTTGACTCATCTTATCAACTTTCCTACTTTGGGCATTTCGGACTTTCTCATTTGTCTGTGAGGATTTGAATAAAAACTTAAACATGGGTTTTCATCCTAGCATGGCATCTTTGTCTGCTGGTATGTAAAACAAACCCTTCGCTATGAGGGCGTAATGCTGTCTTTTCAGTGGGCAGCACTGATGGATGGACGGGACAGCTTCATGGGTTCAGCTCCTTTTTCCGCGAGCAGTGGACAGGCCGCTGGCTACAATCTCAGGCAGGCCATCTCCTTCACTTAAGTCAGGGGGATATATGCTCAGCAGCCACTTACACTTTTTGTTTTATGTCTTTTGAGGAGCCTTGTTTGTGTGTCTCAGGTTAGAGGTGAACTTGACATTGCCCTTTGGCCGAGATTGCAGAGCAGGGCCGGGCCAGACGAGTGATGCGTGTGCGGTTCGCAGCTCTGGCAGGCCCGCCGGATGGCTGTGCTGCTGGCTGTTAGGAAACCCGGACTTTGAAGGAAGGACAGCAGCCGGGACTGGCAGGTTTACCCTAACGGAGCAGAGCCGAGCAAACACCACCGCAGACGGGCAATTCCCCATGGATACGGTTTCATGTCCAGTGTAGAACCTGAACTTCAGTCCAGGCTGTGCCTTCAAATAATAGCAAACAAAGGCAGGTAGGAAATCCTCGTCAGGGCAAAGGCTCGAAGTCTGTTCCACTATTTGGGGCAATGGAAACAGCTCCCCTCGTGCTGACCCCCAGGATTTAGACGGGAGGATTTCGACGGGACCCCTTTTGACCATGCTGTTTAATTTACAATGAATGGTGTCTATTTTAATTTTCCCTCCTTTCCTTCCACCCTCTGCTCCTCTTATCTTGCCTTACTGCCTTTAGGATCCAGTTGACTGATACGCTATAACTAGAGTATCTGGGCAGAGCAACTCTTCCCCATTTTGAGATTTATTTTGATTTAAACACTTTGTTATTTGAGGGGAAATAACTGTACTCCTCAAAAAGCCCCAAGATCCAAGATTTTCTTGAATACTGGTGTTGTTATACAGTGGGGCCTTGACTTACGAGTTTAATTCATTCTGTGACGGAGCTCGTAACTCAAATTACTCATGTCAAATCAAAAAGGGAACGAGTGAGACACGTGATGCTAGGCTGATGTTGTGGTGTTCACTGTGACGTTCGCTGCGCCAACTAGCTGTGGGGTATCTGAAGCTGGCTCGTAACCTGAATTTTAGCTCGCAACTCAAAGCAAAAAATCGGCCGAGAGACGGCTTGTATCTTGAAAAACTCGTTAGTCGGGACACTCGTAAGTCAAGGCCCTACTGTAAATGGAAAGCGAGTCATTAAACATTAGTCAGTATTATCCTATTTCTGAACCTCTTCTAGTCTTTATAAATATGTCTGAAACAGTCACCGATAATCCAAAAATTTATCTCAATCTCAAATGAAAATCCAAATTCTTCAAGCACCCTTCAGAATACTATCTTTTATACTTTTTTAAATCTTAGTTTGTCATGTAAAATAAATATAGTAAGCATATTTAAACTTAAAATGTTGATATTTGAAGTATTTTTCTTAACACCTTAAATTTTAAAAATTCTATGTATATTTTGATGCAGTTTTAAATACAAATGAAAAATGTTAATGTACCTAGATGGTCAGGGTGTTGAAAACCTATTCACTTGCTTACTAGTTTGATATTAAACTTGCAGTTTGATTCACATTGCAGAGAAGTTAATTAGCCTGAGCCCATATAAAACTCCAGTTATGACTTCCACCCCCAAGTTTACAATTTTTTCCATCTACTCATTTGGCTTTCCATCATCTGCTTGTCTGTCCATCCACCTAGTAACAAACATCCTCTATGCCAGGCACTGGTATGTGTCTGGGATAAATGTAATTACTTTAAAATATGAGGATAAAATGAAGAGCCATGTACTCACAAACCAGTGTAAGAAATACTAACTTGATTTTTAAAGTAAAAAAAAAAAAGGTTGTGGTGTTCATTTTCTTTAGTTTGTGATTAAGTCTTCATTTTACTTAAAGCTAATATAAGAAAATAAAATATTTTCCTGAAATTTTAGACAATATTTTTAATGTAGAGTAATAGAGAATAAGTAAAAGTGGGAAAATGTGATGCCATCTACTCACAAACATATGCAGGTCATGTGCGCTGGGCTCTGTAGGAAACCGGACCAAACAGAGCTTGGACTGACGGGAGATTCATTGTCGTTTGAGTTTTACCCAGTTTGCTGTTCTCCGGTGCCTTGTCCAGTAAACAGAATTAGAAGCGGATAAAGGCCTGCAGTATTTTAATGGCACTGCTCTGTGTGTTTGCAATTGATTAAATTTTTATCTTTTTACTTTATGGACTTCAGCAATTTGCAGAGAAATATACAAGCGAGTTGATAAATGTTGGCAGTATATTAATCTGTCTTAAATATATTAGTTTTCTGGTCATGGCTGATTTAAAAGGAACTTTATCATTATACTTTCTTAACGACTTCATTGCATATGAGAGTATTTTTTTTTAAAGGACAAATATTTAAATATTTGCACTGTGTGTTCCATCCTAAATGACTTTAACACCCAAATCAAGTTTCCTTCGGTTAAGGAAGGACTTTACTGAGGTTGGTGGTAAGACGATGAATGTAATAGATGCAGAGACAAACTTCAGAACCCAGAAACTAGAGTCTGCCTTATAAGCATTGACGTCTGTATTCTATGTGTATTTTACCTGTATGCACTCTCCCAACCTCTGGGAAAGATACCATGTGTGACATTGTGTTTATTTCAGTACATGAGTTTGTGTCATTATCAGAAATTGCTGTAGTGAATAGTAAACCATTACTGTATGTTTTTAAATTTTCTATTTTTCATGGAATAGTGATTGGGAACATGCACACATGGCATTATATTTTCCTTAGAGACAGAACTTGAGAAAAGTTAGGTTTTATTAGAGAAGTTATACAGACTCATTTTCCTATTTATGAAAGGATTGTAATCCCCCCTCAAATGCCTTCTAATAGATGAGAAAATATAACTTAAATAAAGGTAATTTACTTTGGAATATATTTGAAAGTACTAACTTGAGGGCAGGGAACCAGTGAAATCATAAAGCTCATTTCCCAACAGTTTAGTGCCACCAAGATATTTCTCCAATATTAAGCTGGGCTTGGGGTGGGGAGATATTTCTCCCCTAGTGTCTATTGCACTGGTTCTCAACCTTCCTAACGCCGCGACCCTTTAATACCGTTCCTCATGTTGTGGTGACCCCCAACCATAACATTATTTTCGTTGCTACTTCATCACTGTCATGTTGCTACTGTTATGAATCGTCATGTAAATATCTGATATGCAGGATGTATTTTCATTGTTCCAAATTGAACATAATGAAAGCATAGTGATTAACCACAAAAACAATATGTAATTATAGATGTGTTTTCCGATGGTCTTAGGCGACCCCTGTGAAAGGGTCGTTCGACTCCCAAAGGGGTCGCGACCCACAGGTTGAGAACCGCTGGTCTATTGTCATGAGTAATATAGTCTGAAACGATAGGACAAGATGTTAAAAATTCATTTTTATAGTAGTATTTAGCAACTTTATAAATTACCTTAAGAGCTGAAGATAACTTTCTGGTTGATGATCAGAAAAAAAATGTAAAGGCTGATCCTAGTGAAAAGGAATGGAGTCCCCTGGGAGTGGCAGCAAGAAGGAAACGGAAAGGGGCCGAGGGCTGGCAGCACTGAGGCCTGGATTTGGTCGCTGGTCTCTGAGCCCTGCCAGGCGGGGCAGTTGACAACAGCAGTGTTTTCCGGGTGTTCTCTGAACCGACACCCTTGTGAGACGCTCACCCTCATTTCATCTCTGTGGTTTGCAACCTGAATTCTAAATAAAAAGGCAAAAATAACTGTCCCCTTTCCTGGAGATTTGTGAAAGCTGCGCCTTGCAATTCTTGTAACAGAACGTGATGGCTTAGAAACAATGCACAGCTTACCTCTGGAGAAGCCAGGACATACCTGCGGGGCGTGCGGGTCCGCAGGACCGGCCGAAGGTCTGGAGGAGCCGAGCGACTGAGCCGAGTGTCCCAAGAGCTGCGCTGCAGGAGCGACTCCATCTTCCTCGTCGTTATTTGTCAGAATCAGAATCGCTGGGCTTCTATTAGGTTTGTTGACGCTGTTTGTAAAACCTATAAACTGTGACGCGACTCTCGACGCTGGCGGCTGGGCTGTTCCTGCGTTTCCGGTGCGTTTCCGGTGTGCGAGTGACGTCACCGGAAGTGCCTGGCGCCCGGTGCCGCTCGGCGTGGCCGGGAGGGGCGAAGGCCCCGGAGGGCCGGTCGGGAGCTGTGAGCGGCCTCCGCGTGGAGGGGCTGCGGCCGGAAGTGCCCCAGGGACCCCGGCGGGCGGCCTGGATGGGCCCGGAGGTGCGCCTGAGCGGGTGCTGCTGGGAGGGCGCGCGGGGCTGGGTGGCGGCCCAGGGCGGGTCAAAGCCCGTGGGCGGCTGGGGGCGGGGGGCTGAGGGGTGGGGTCGGCCCAGGCCCAGGAGCAGGGCGGTGGGGACACGGCAGGACTCACCCCCGGAGGTCAGCTCGATGCTCGAGACCGTGGGCGGACTTGCTGAGCGGGGCGTGGGGTGTGGGTGGCGGCCCCAGGGCCTGTGAACGGGGCTGCCTGTCTCGCCGGCCCTGTGCAGCGCGGGGCCTCCCCGTCCAGGCTCCAGGCCCGGTGCTGCCCTCCCTCCGACGTGCACTCCTGCGCTTGCGCAGAGGGACTGGCCTGCGGGTGGACGGGGAGCCGGGCTGGGCCCTGGGACTGGTCCGCGGCCCCTCTCCGCCGAGGCCGGAGACACCCAGCCTCGAAGGAACGGCCTGCACAGGGGCCAGAGGTGCCGCGAAGAGGAGGCCGGGCGGGCAGCGCCGTAATGGACGCCCTCGGCCCCGCGCCCACATCGCAGGGCCCCAGGACGCCCTCCCCCGCTCTCCTCCCCCGCAGCCGCCCCGGGTCGGGGAGACCTGCGGGCCGCAGCAGGGGCGCCAGAGCCACAGGTGGGGCGCACAGGTGGGCAGGAGCGTGGCCTTTCCGGTGCGGTGACCGTCATCCCACCGGACATTGTGTCCGTGGCCGACGGTCCCGCGAGGCTCTGGTCTGAGCTGGAGGCAGGGGCGGCCCTGACCTTGGGAGAGGCAGTGGCGGCCAACAGCCCGGGTCCGAGCAGAGGCAGTGCCCATGGGAGGGGACAGGGCCCCGCGGGCGCAGACCTGGCACGTGTTGGGGGATGGAAGGAGGCTGTGATTCGGATCGTGGCCGGGGGCTTGGCCTCGATGGCCGGGAGAAGGGTTGGACCTAAAAAGGAATGGGGTACTGGAGAGGGAGGAGTCAAGATGGAAGAAGTGGGGGTGTCAGATATCTGGTAGCTAGTTGATCTTTTCCATTTAGAAGCCAGGAGTGCGGGTGTAGAAGGCATCCACAGAGACCTCCTCCCCCTTCCTCCTCACCCTTCCTTCTGCCCCTCCCCGTCTCATACATACCAGAATCGAACCTGGGACCCCTCAGTTCGAAGGCCAATGCTCTATCCCAGTGATGGCGAACCTATGACACGCGAACTCATTTTTTGGGGTTGATTTTTCTTTATTAAATGGCATTTAAATATATAAAATAAATACCAAAAATAAAAGTCTTTGCTTTACTATGGTTGCAAATATCAAAAAATTTCTATATGTGACACGGCACCAGAGTTAAGTTAGGGTTTTTCAAAATGCTGACACGCCCAGCTCAAAAGGTTCGCCATCACTGCGTCTATCTACTCTGCCAAACCAGTCCGGGCTGTGCTCCCCTCTTCTTTTTCCCTAGAAGAAGGAAAGGAGAAAGGCAGAGGGTTTTGAATCCGTACCAAAAACAGGGAAAAAGAACTCTACGTGGACACAGAGCAGTCCAAGTGAGACCCCAGAGGCTTGAAATAGTGTACAAGTTGGGGAATGATGATGTGTTCCAACCGTAAAGTGAAAGAAAGAATGGGAGGAGATGAGGTTGGAGAAAGGGGTCCCAGGCTGCCCTCACATGGAAGTCATTACAAAGCCTCTCTTTCCCACACTCCCTCCTCACTCTCTTTCTCCCTTTCACCAGGTTCATCTGTTGGCTTTAAAATAACCCCTTAATTGAAAATTGAAAACAATTCAGGAAGGAAGACTTGCAACATAAACGGCATCTGTGAATGCTCTGGAAATTAATCCGTTATATACATCGTTCTTTTTGAGGTTGTTTTATCTTCCTTCTAAAGAGCCCTGACCAGTTTGGCTCAGTGGATAGAGCGTCAGCCTGCGGACTGAAGGGTCCCAGGTTTGATTCTGTTCAAGGGCATGTGCTCTAGGAGAGTCTTTCTAATTACCTTTTCCTGAATGTGCGAGGTACCCTCCCCTGGGGCCCACTCCTATCCTGTGCTTATCTCTGTCATGGTTCTAGTCATATTGGATGGAAATAATCACTCTGATCCTCTTTTCTAATTAGAGTGGTTCTCAACCTTCCTAACGCCGGCACCCTTTAATACAGGTCCTCATGTTGTGGTGACCCCCAGCCATAAAATTATTTTCGTTGCTACTTCATCACTGTAATGTTGCTACTGTTATGAATTGTAATGTAAATATCTGATATGCAGGATGTATTTTAAGGGGTCACGACCCACAGGTTGAGAACCTCTGGTCACTAAAGTATCTGTCACTCACACATGAAAAGCCTTGGACTGGACCCGCCCTTGCTGGGAGGGTTTTGTTGTGTTAAAAAGTGCCCAGCATTGAAGCTGGAGGGGTTGGTTCTAACAGCTTTTGGAGATTTCTGTACGTTCTGGTTGGTTGTTTCTCATTGTAGATTTTATAAAGTGATTGCTCTGTTTAAAAACATATTTGCTTTAGGCAAACGGACTGTTGGGTAAACTGGCCCCCTTTGCTGTGTTGTGGGAGAAATTCTCAAGCCAGGGACTGGTTAGCAATATCTGCTACTGCTGAGACCAGCGAAGATGAAGCTTGAGATCATCCTAAAAGCGAGATAATGATGTTTGTCTGTCCAGGGGCGCGGCTTCTCTTTGCAAGAGCCGTTCAGTGGTTCAGTGCAGTGCTGGGGGCTGACCTCACCGCGGGATGATGGAGGCGCGAATCGGAGTGAAGGATGTTGGCGTGCACACCGGGCTGCTCCCTCAGCTCCGAGGGTGGAGGGGAGAAGCAGGGTGTCTGCTGGGTCCACCGGCTTGCGGAGACTGTTGTTGTTCAGGGTTGTTGGGAGCCTGAGCGCTTCAGAAATCTGTGAGGAGATGGGAGAGCTTGAAGCTGAAGAGCTGATGAGCTGGAGAGGGGTTCAGTGAGCGAGCACATTGAAGGCCCAGAAGGAATCCTCCTCCCCGGAGGCAGAGAAGATAGAAAACAAGGGAAAGTTCAGAGAAACGTGGAGGAGGAAAAAGGAAGGGCCCTGGGGAGGGGGGGAGGGAGGAGGGAGGAGGTCCGGTCACGTGTGCGGGAGGTGATGAGTGTGGATGCTTTGTGAGTGGGATGGTCTTGGCTCGCGGCTGTGGGAGCGGGATGGGAGTCTCGGGGGAGAGAGAAGGGGCGTGGCTGCATTTTCTCTAAACAGTTAGAAATGCCAGGGGGGGGAGTCGGACGCTTGTGTTTACGTACTGCTGGAGATACGCACGGGGGTCCGTGGTGGCAGCTAAGGCCTTACTGCAGTAATCGGCAAGGTTTTCAGAATCAATAGGGAGGCAAAGTTTAGGCGAGAAACCAGGTGAACAGGAGCCAAAGTGTACAGTTGAGGGCAGAGGTCAGACTCTGGAATGGAGTGAGGTGTGAGGACCGGAAAAGTGTCTTAGCCCGCTTGGCTTGCTCTAGAGCAGCGGTTCTCAACCTTCTGGCCCTTTAAATACAGTTCCTCACGTTGTGGCCCAACCATAAAATTATTCGTGGCTACTTCATAACCGTCATGTTGCTACTGTGATGAATCGTCATGTAAATATCTGATATGCAGGATGGTCTTAGGCGACCCCTGTGAAAGGGTCGTTCGACCGTCAAAGGGGTCGCGACCCACAGGTTGAGAACCGCTGCTCTAGAATGAAATACTGTAGGCTGTGGGCTTAGCCAGCAGACATTTATTTCTCAACGTCTGAGGGCGGACAGGTCCAAGGTCCCCGCGCAGGGTGAGTCAGTCCTGGTAGGAATCCTTCCCTGGCCTGCAGGGGGCTCTCCTTGCTGGGCTCTCACCTGGTGGAGGGACTTGGTATCTCTTCTGATAACTGGCATCCCTCCCACCAGGAGGCCCGCTCCCATTGCCTGTTCCCTGCAAAGGCCCCCTTTCTGAGGGCACCCCACTGCGGGGCAGAGCTGCAACCTAGACTGCTGGGGGGCATGTTTCAGTCCACAGGGGAGGTTGTGGGCCGGGAGGGACATGTTCTGGGAGAAAGCAGGTTTCTGCTTACTCATGGTTCATAAGAGCGTGACCGCCAACCCATCTAGAAGAGCATCTGGGGTCACAAATTGTCTGAATTCTTATTTAACGGGGAAGCGTGAAGGAATAGTAGGTGGCGGGTTTAAATGTGATTTCGTGAGTCTCTGTTTGGTTAGCTGTACAAGTGTTGTGAGGTAACTGCAAATCATGGTAAAAACACACTGTTGTTTTAGTAGAGGCTGCTTAACATGCACACTTCGAGTTGCCAGTGGTAAATAATTTTTGTTTTGGATATTAAAAATATGAGTTTATGACGTCGGAAAATTAATTTTTACTTAGCAAGTGTGACATTGTCTAAATACTTAAAATTTCTTTTAAAGTGATTTTAAAATCATTTTAAAAACGTTAATTTCTGGGTAGTTCTTATCAGGCCACTTTTCTCTTCAGGAAACTCTCAGTCTGGTTTGAGTGAGGGACTGATCCCACCGGGCCCTCCAGGCTCCCTCCCGCCTTCGAGCCTGATCTTTAGAGCTGCAAATGCTGCAGGCATTGGGGGGCGGGCCCCAAGAACTGCTTCCCCGGAGCTGATGGAAGAGCTGCCTGTGCATTTTCTAAGAAATGGCTTTTCCTTTAGCTCCTCGGGGGATCTAATGGATCAGCTCCCGAAGGTCCAGTTTGACACAGGTTTGCCTGGGTAGGAGAAGTTGTGGTCACAGGGCTGGAGCGCTTCGTTGTAAACTCTCTTTTAAGCTTGGGTTCGAGGCCAGAAACTTCCCTCACCATTACTGTGCAGCCTGTTGGTTTTGTGAACAACTGGCAGAGTCTGCTTAGCGCACAGCTTTAACCTACACCCTCACAAGCACACACCTTCCTTCCGCTCAGGTTCACACACCAGTTCAAGTGCCAGACACTGTAACTGATAAGATAAGGAACACATGGTCCGTGGCCAGGCCAGGGGTCCCTCCTGGGCGCTGACGCATGCAGCCCCGCTCTGATGTCAGCCGGCTGATAAGGAGCGCCTGGCGCCCTTCCCACATTCTGTGCCGAGCGAGCGGGAAAGGCTCTTTGTCTGAAAAGCAGCTCTATTGAAGTGTTTTTTTAAAAATACATGATTGCTTTTCTTGACTGTAGGCCAGATTCCTGTCTGTTTAAATGGTTCAGTATTATTTCTGAATTGTTTGGCGGAAATAAATGTTTGTTGGCACAAATGTGTTTAATTCATCAGGAATGATATTCTGTGATATGTTTGTTACCACTTATTAGTACAAGTCTTCACATTTGTGGATTTATTTTGTGTGTGTGTGGAAAAATAAGTGGCAAGTTTGATGAAAGGGGCTTGTTGAGTGGGTTTCATAAACTCTACCGGGCTTGCTCCGTCTGTGACCAGTGTCTTCGAGCTCTGACTCTCATAAACCTCCAGGAGGGGAAAACGGAGTAGGGACCGGGTCAGTTCGGTGACACTTCACATCTGAGAGGCTCTGTGTCTCGACATACTTTTGGAATTTATACAGACATGTGGAGAGGGACGAGGTTCATGAGATTGGACCCACCGAGACTGTGGTAATCCTCACATTTGCCCACCTTACTCTCTGCTGATTAAGAAGAACCCAGACAGAACATAACATGCTCTAGAGCCAAACTGTTGTCGTACTGACAGTCTGAGCAGAGTCGCATCTGGTACGGTGTGTGCTTCGCTGTCGTCATGGTTCATTATGAAACCCTAAAGTGGGTGGGGAACGTCCAGCCCTCGGGCCGTAAAAGGCCCTAGAAATCATTGGTCTGGACCTGCCAAGGCATTAGGGGGAGTTAATTAAATGTTTGACCAGATAGAGCAGGCTCCTGTGTAAGTTGATGATTGTGTATGGCCTGAGAATGATGTTGTAAAGATCCAGTGGCCCTTGGCAGGGAAAAGGTCCCCACCCCGTCCTAAAGGATAAAGATAACTTCAGCCTGTTGCTCTGTGCTTGCCGTGCTAAAAAGGGGAGCATGAGGTGCCTGTCTCAAAGCGCATCATATATGAGAATTATCAGTCACTGTTTTTAAGACCAGCTCAGGTTAGTGAAACCCAAGTTTTGCATCATCATGTAAACTACATTTCAGAACACACACTCGTTAAATAAAGTGAGCAGTGAGAACTGTTGATTACAAAAATAAGCTCATATAGCCAATTAAAGCCATGAAGAATGGTGAAATGCATATGTGGACATTGAAAAATCTGAGCATGGCCCTGACCAGTTTGGCTCAGTGGATAGAGCGTCGGCCTGCGGACTCAAGGGTCCCCGGTTCGATCTCGGTCAAGGGCATGTACCTTGGTTACAGGCACATCCCCAGTAAGGGGGTGTGCAGGAGGCAGCTGATCGATATTTCTCTCTCTTTGATGTTTCTGGCTCTCTTTCCCTCTCCCTTCCTCTCTGTAAAAAAAAAAATCAATAAAATATATTTTAAAAAAAGAAAAAAAAAGAAATATCTGAGCATGGCTGTTGAATATCTAATTTTTTTGTCATCGAGGAAGCTGAAAAGAAGTGTTTGGGAGTTTAGCAATGCCTCTGAATTCCTCACGTTCCATTTCTAGGCTGTGATATTCTACCGAGGCCGCTTTTCTAACAACTTAGTCCTCTTTTGTTGGCTGTTACATAAACGAATATCATATTTATGTGTTAGCCATAAATAACATGTACTGAGCACTACTTTAAGCAATTTTTATCTATTATTATTATTTAATCCTCAAAACAAACCTATGAAGTACAGGTACTATTATTACTTCCATTTTACCGATGGAAATTGAAGCCCAGAAGGTTGGCTAACTTGCTGGGGAAGTCAGCATGTGGTGGAGCTTGGAGAGGCTGTCTTTGACAGGCAGTCTTAGGCTCTAATTAGGTGATGCCATTGTGCCCAGAAAAACAGTGCCCCTTCCGTTTAGCTGCTAACTTTCTATCATTAAGGGATTAAGTACTGAGTTAGCGAGTTGGAGTTTTAAAGGTAATGTGTGACATTCATGAAACTTTCAAGAAAAGATGGGCTTTGTTTTTATTTAACCATTTCTCTGCTAGAAAGAGAAACGACATTCAGTGCGTTACTGCTTCTGTGCAGTGAGTTGAGCTAGTTGTGTGCAGAATGACGTGGCCCTGGGGGGGGGCC
>JAWPEG010000006.1:1359541-1412584 GCA_035771395.1 Myotis vivesi
TGCCCCCCCCCCCCCCCCCCGTGGGTTTATTTCTGAGTGGCTGGAGGATCAGGCTCACTGATTGTTCAGAAAGAGTTGGCAGCTGCCATGAGTTGGGAGAGCGGATGACAGCGAGGCAGCAGGCTGAGGCGGGGGAGGTGTCTGCACGGGAAACGGTAGAACCAGCGAGCAATTGCTTGGAAACTTTTGTACGTTTTTGCCACACAACTTGAAACAGTGGAGAATGCCTGTGGCTTGTGAGAAACATCACAGGCCGCCCAACTGGGACTGAACACCAGTGAATGGAAACTTGTTGTGAATCCTCACCCAAGGGTATCTTTCCTTTGATTATTAGGGAGAGTGGAGAGAGAGGGAAAGACAGAGAGAAACATTGATGTGAGAGAAACATTGGTTGGTTACCTCCTGCATGAGCCCTGACTAGGGCCTGACTGGGGGGGAGCCTGCAACGAGGTACATGCTGTTGACCGGAATCGAACCCAGGACCCTTTGGTCCGTAGGCTGACGCTCTGTCCACTGAGCCAAACTGGCACTAGGTCCGAATAGAAACTTTTTTAAAGAGCAGAACCAGTTTGCGCGTGAGGGAGGTGTGTCACTTCCCCAGGGTGTCACGTGCTTCCAGGTGGCTCAGGTCACCTAGGAGAGCTGTCTTTCCAAGAACACCAGGTGACCGCTGCGGGCAGCCCACGGCCGGCCCCGCCCCCTCGGAGAGGGCATTGTCACAGGCATGTGTCACTGCCCCGTGCTGGTGCCTGAGTGGTGGGTAAGTCTTGTCCCGGCCAGTGGGAGGACTAAATGAAGTCTGTACGTTTCCCAGCAGAATTGGGTGACGTGTTGTTTCAGAAGCTTCACACTTAGCAGCCAAGAGAGGTGGGATAAACAGAGCGAGTCGCCTGTGGTCGGGAGGTAGGCAGGGCCTAGTTCCCAGGTCCGCCCGGCCACGGTGAGCACAGGTTCGCCGGTGGCTCCATGTCACGTGGCCGCGTCTCAGTGGACCAGGAGGATGTTGCTGGAGGTCACGGGAGCACCTGCCTATGATGATGGTCTCATTCACTCCGTCTCCATCCCAGAGCGTTCTTCCAGTGCCTGTGTGTGAACACAGTCTGTCCCCATTGCGAGGGGGTCCTGTCCTCGCAGACCCGTCTGCTCACTGAGATGTATGTGTATCCTGGAAGCGGGGCTCTGGGGGCTCTCGCTGTCACTGAAGCACGTGTGTGGGCAGAGCCGTGGGAGATGGGAGTCATCCCTGGGCACGTTCCCGGTGAGGCCACACCGCGCGGTAGACTGCCTTTTGGTCCCGACTCATGCTGGGAACAAGAATCCTTTTTGCCGTGGATCTAGTACCATGTTTTTTCTCATTTCTGTGCATTTAAAAAAATATTTTTACTAATTTCAGAGAGGAAGGAAGAGGGAGAGAGATGGAAACATCAAGGATGAGAGAGAACGCCCCACACTGGGGATGGAGCCTGCAGCCCAGGCCTGTGCCCTGGCTGGGCATTGAACCGTGACCTCCTGGTTCCTAGGTCGACGCTCACTCACTGAGCCACACCAGCTGGTTCTGTGCATCGTATTGGGGGCCTTGCTGTGTAAAGTGTTCCAGGCCTAGTGCTGTTCTCTGTCTGGGGTCCTGATAGGCACGAGGGGCTGCGATGAGCCTTGTGGAGAAAGTGTGTGAGAAGCGTCGTGCAGGCCTGAGTTAGGTGCAGTGCTCACGAACCCACAGTGTAGACTGAAAAAGGTGTCTTTGGAGAGAAACACACATAAAACACCTTACGTAGTGATCGGTGGATGGAAATGTGACCAGAAGTTCACAGGAGCCTGACTGTTCCCTGGGGGAGTGGCCCCCTCTCAGCTTACTCGGTGCGTGTGTCGGCCGGACAGAACGTGAATCCTGCTCCTAACAAGACTTGGCCCATCGTTGTGGGCTCTGGGGAGGCGATGAGGAACGCAGTGTCGTTCCTGCCTTTAAAAATCACGCGGGTGGTGGAGAGAGACTTGCTGTTTGAAAATGGATTTACTAAATATGCCACCTATCATGCATCTTTCATCAAATACTTTGAAGATGTTTTTTAGTCGAGAGGCTAGTTTATTACTTTATTAAAGAAAATTAAGTTGTTCCTATTTTAAAATTAAGTAGTACTTGAGAAAATTGGTTTTGATTCTGAAAACATGATAAACAAAATATGTTCTTTCCTTGATACTAATATACTAAAATAACCTGAATCGCCATAATTTCCCGCATGCATTTGTGAAAGCAGATGGTAAAACACATTATTATATGCGTTGCATTAATTCTTACTAAAGGACTCACTTATCTTGATTGTTTCTCCGGGTGGAAGCAATTAAATGTGAACATTAGGAAGACTGTAGGCATACATTTGCATGTTACACATATCAGAGCAGATTAATAGTCTGTTTTTGCATGTTTGTCCTTCACACGATGCAGTGGTTAAAAAGATCAGTCTGTCTTTGAACGTATTTTAGGAAGAGGTGTAAGGTGGTCAGCAAGGAGGGGTGTTAGTTTGCCAGGGCTGCTGCCAGGACACAGTCACATGGGATCATCCATGGTCACATCCTTTCACACCATCTGCGATGACTTTTTAGTGTTTTTCCGCATGTAAAATGCAGTCCCAAGTCAGTGACTTTTCCATTAATTTCTTGAGCCAAATTGCCTGGAAGACCGTCCTCTGGACGGCACTTCTCTGCTCTAGTTAATGTTTTCAGGACGTGTGAGCCAAAAATATCTCAAGACCAATAGCCACTCCAAAGACTTGTCAACATCAGCGCGTAAACATCACCCAGGAGCGAGTGAGAGAGTGCGGCCCGTGGAGCGGCGTCTGTCAGCGTGGGGTCCCAGCGAGGGAGCCCGATGCGCTCTGTCTCCTTGGGGCGCAGTGACGGCGGGAGACGGGCTGTGCTGAGGGAGAGACCGCAGCTTTGCTCGCTGGCCGCCATGTGCTCCTTCTCACGAAGCATTTGTCAGGCAGGAGACGCAGGGCGAGCCCATCTTTACCAGGGTGCGGGCTGGGTGCTTCAGGTCGGGCTGGCGTGGGGTTCCGTGTGCAGCTAAAGAGCCTCTTGTACCGCGCGCCGTAACGCAGCCTGTGGGTGCACGCAGAGCTAGGCAGCCGGGTTACCCCGTGACTCAGCCTGTGGGTGCACGCAGAGCTGGGCAGCCCGGGTTACCCCGTAACTCAGCCTGTGGGTGCATGCAGAGCTGGGCAGCCGGGTTACCCCGTAACTCAGCCTGTGGGTGCACGCAGAGCTGGGCAGCTGGGTTACCCCATAACTCAGCTGTGGGTGCACGCAGAGCTGGGCAGCCTGGGTTGCTCACGCTGTGCCAGCAGGTGTGTGCTCGGGAGGGAGGGAGGCCTGGGTGTCATCGGACTGAGGCATCGTCTGAGGGAGCAGGAGGCCCAGGAGCCGGGGTGGTGCCCGGTGCTGGTGCTGCCTTTTATTATTGTCCTGACCATAAAAGTCCACGCGACCGGGGTTATGGACTTTCATCAAACAAAGGAACGCGAGGCCCAGGGACTTGAGCACTTTATCCAAACTCACACAGTCACCACCTGTTAGAGACACTTTTTGGGTCCGGGTCTGCCTGATTCCAATCCTCCCCTTTTCCCTAGTCCATCACATTTTTCACTATTTCCGGGGATACCAACCAGGGCCTGCGAACTGGAGGACAGAGCCATGCTCCCCCCGCCCCCCAAGCTATCAACCCTCGACCTAACTACAGAGTCTGTGGCTATGACCTTGTTTGGAGGAAGTCTTTGCAGATGTGATGAAGCTAAGGATCTTGAAATGAGTTCATTCTGGATGACTTGGTTGGGCACTAAGTCCCATGGCAGAGGGAGAGATGGCACACCCCGAGGGGAGGAGGCAGTGGGACCTGGGCCAGTGGTGCCACCCACCGAGGCAGGTTCTCCCCCGAGGCCGGGAGGCAGGGTGCAGCCCCTCCTGTGCCAGGCCTCGGCCTGCAGGGCCCGGACGGTGCGTTTCTGTGGGTGAAGCCCCTTTGTGGAGATTGTCGTGCGGCCGCAGGACACGGATAGAGAGCAGCGCTGACTCGGAAAGCACCGAGGCGGGTCTGGGATCCGACTGGAGTCTGCCCTGCCGGTGACTAGCGCTGTGTGCCTGGCACACGGCTTCCCCTGGGCCAGTGCTCTGTCGTGGGAGGGACACAGCCCCTGCCCGGTGCTTTCCATCATGAAATAATGCGCTGGGTGAGCCGCAGAGCTTTCAGGGCAGTGGATCGAGAGCATCATTTGTTTTACCTGCGGTGTTCAATTAAATATCTTCAATATTTATCTGAAAGTTATCTTGAAGAACAGCTAATGCTACTATTTTCATATAAAATTAGAGGCTCGATGCACGAAATTCATGCAAGAGTTGGCCTTCCTTCCCCTGGCTGCTGGCACCGGCTTCCCTCTGGCCACCCACAGGCACCCGGGACCCAGGCTTCCCTTGCAGCCCTGGCTTCGTCCAGAAGGTCGCCCAGAAGGACGTCCAGACTAATTAGCATATTACCCTTTTATTATTATAGATAGGTGAAAAATTGAGACCTTTCATGTTGGCTTAAGAAGGTCAAATTCATTACTTTCCCCAGGCTTGTAGGGTTAATAACGAAGGATGTTCTAAAGAAATCCACCCTGTGAATGGACATTTGGTTTCTCTCTCTTGAACTATTTTAAATGTTATAATTTTTAGTATGAAAATAAGGAACGAGGATAGATGGGGTCATGCTGAGCCAGGCTTCGCCCCGACTGGGCTTCGAGAGACGGCTGCCTTTCCTGACTTCGGGCTCAGAGGGTCCTGTTGGCGTTGTGTATTTTTTCTTTTAATGCAGTTACATTAGGAAATAGGTGTTCTTATTGCCAGTCTTTCTGAGTAATTAAATTTCATTATAATACGTAAATTGTTTCCAATTCTAATGTTGGAATTTCGAAACAACACAATGGCACTAACAATTAATGGAAAGGACTTCCCACATGATCCAGAAAAACTAATTTTAATGCTTCATAAAACTTTATATTTTGGGGTTTAAGTATGGAATTGAAGGTAATATGATTAACCTTTAATGTGTTCCTATTGGTTAATTATTGGCCTAGTTTCGTTTATCAGCTGTGAACATGACGTTGGAGGAGAATTCCGACCTTGTTATACAGAAGTAGAAGGAGGCAGAGGGGTGACCTTACCCCAGGTGCCCATCGTCTGTGCTCTGACTTTCCACTCCATTGCGGACGTCACACGTCTGGGCTCCTGGGCTGCCGGCTCCGTCCTCACCAGCAGGGAGTGTGGGAAGGTGTGAGCCTTGGGAGTAGGGACAGCCTGGGTCAGGGTTTGTTAATGGGGCCAAGTCTTGCCCAGGAACAGAAAGATGTGGAGACAAAAGATAAAGAAATAATCTTGTCAAAATGTCGTCTTGGATGAACTCTTTGATGTATGTCTGGAAGACATAAGAGCTTCCATTTCTTACAGAGTTTCTCTTCCTTCTCTCCTGCGACATCATGAAGGAGCGGTTGCTGTGGTCTCTCGCTCCGTGGGATGGAGCCCTCCTCTCTCTGTGCTAAGACGCCAAGGACCACTGTGTGCAGCAGCGTGCGATGTATCTTCAGTGTCTCTTTTCTTTCAAAATGCGTTCTTTTAATTTATGATCAGAGACCAACTTACAGACTGTCATTAGATTTCATTTTATCTGTAATTCTGCGTCTTGATGATTTGAATAAAGGTGATTGGTCAAAGGTTTTATTATATGATCTAATTGAAAAATATACATGCATGATTTTTATTTTTCTAGAATGACTTAATCTTTCTAATGAGACTGTACTTAGTATAATTTTCTTCCATAATTTAAAAAAGTCATATAGGGTGAAGATGGGAATTAACATTTTCTTTTGCCATATGGGATGCACTGCAGTATTCCTGGGCAATCTAATGTGTTTGTAAATCAATATGGGTGACTTCCGAGCTGCAGATTAGTATTTCCTGCTGGCTCCTTGATGTCACCATATAGGTGGCCCAACAGTCACCTGCAGGTGAGCAGGTCCGAAACTCAACCAGCTTCTTTTCCATGAACCTGTCACTGCCCTCTGCCTTTCATATTCCCGTCAGTCACCTGAGCTGGAACGCTGGGTCGCCTTCGACATTGCCTACTGCTTCATTAATTTGTCACTAGTTTCTGTTGACTAGCCTTAACCGGCATTAACGATAATTTCAGAATTCCACAAGGTTAAGGATATGTTTCCTAGATATCAACCACAGAGATATGTCTGGTTCATAGAAGCTCTCAACAAACATTTATTGAGTGAATCAAGAATCTCAGTGTTTAGAGTTGATCGTGTCCGATACCCTTTATGTTCATTTATGCATCTTATTAACCTTTCAGCTTGGTATGTGTCTGACTACTCATCTTCTTACTATTTCTTGAGTTCCCTGATTTAAGACGTTATATAATGCCTGACACTGTAAGAACTCAATATTTTTAAGTGAATTACTGCATTGACTGGAGAAGTATAAATAGTGATACACTTTTATAGAGGAAGTCCACGAAATGCTATTTCTTGGTCAACTTATAATAAAATCTTAAGGTATGCTTTGTAGCAAAGAAAGAAAATATATGACTTATACATTTTTTTTGAGTAAACTTTTTTATTTTCTTTGTTTCAAATTTCTTTATTAATATTATGGTTTTTAAAAATCTCATTGGACAAGCAATAAAAAGAAATGGTGCCTAGAAATCACCAACATATGGGATTTGCATACATTCACCTTTAGGGTGTAATTCCTTTACACTTAGATGAATGAAAAAACTGATGGAAATACTTAAAGTATTTCACCAGGGTATTAAATCACCATTAAAAATTACAGTTGTTAATTCTGCTTATCTTATCTAAATCCAAGTTTTAAACCACTGAGGTTATTAATTCAAAATCTGCCTGTATATTATTCCACTTTTTTTGTGCCTCTCTTTTCTCCATTTTCTCTTCTTTTTATTTCACTAGATTAAATTGTATCACATGAAACCTATATTCTTTCCTTTCTATTTTAAAGCTTTCTTAAAATATTGCATGCTATGAAAAGTTTATTTCAATGGCACTATTTATCATTAGTTTTTTTTAACGTTTTATCAAACGCTTCCTGAAAATCTCAGCGTAGAGTGGTAGATTTAAATTCTCTCTGTAGAGCTACTTTACCTGCGTAGGTTGTGCTTGCTCTTCGGTAGCTGCGGTTTGCCCACAGGTTCACTGGATGTGCCAGGGCTGAGGTGCAGAGCGAAGCTTGTCTGCCTGTCGTGCTGTTGTCCAACATCTGAGACATCACATTCACCTTCAGGTGGCAGAGTTTGACGTTAGTCTTTGGTTATGGTTACCAGCTGGTTTGTGTTAATAACATTGATTCTATCTGCATTTTTCAAAGTCGGTGATCACTCAGTCCTTGTGCCTTTAATCCACATCAATTCCTCCGACCAGGGCACCATCATCCAAAGAGCCGTGTCCACCCCGCTGTCTTCAAGGCCTCTGCTCGCTCCTTTCCTCCTTCCCCATCTCCTGGGTCACTGACTGCTGCCTCCAGGGCAGCTCTTCGGTCCCTGATAGACCTGCTGATCTCCTCACCCCCAACTTCGGGGGCCTTACTGATTTTTTACAGAGAGGAAGGGAGAGGGATAGAGAGTTAGACACATCGAAGAGAGAGAAACATTGATCAGCTGCCTCCTGCACACCCCCTACTGGGGATGTGCCCTCAACCAAGGTACATGCCCTTGACCGGAATCGAACCTGGGACACTTCAGTCCGCAGGCCGACGCTCTATCCACTGAGCAACACCAGTCAGGGTGAGTATGAAGTTGTTGATACTGCACTACTTGTGCCTGACTATCAGCCTCCCTGTTGGAGATGCACTTTTCTGAGCCCTGGGAAGATGGGCTCTGGTGTACTTGAGCTTTCTCCTGCAGCTCTACTCCCAACCATTGCTGTCGCCGTTCTCCTGTCACTCTGAGGGGCGTAAGTGTTCATCTGGCTTTCTCAGTCCAGAAACTGGCGTGGCTGCCTAGCCATGGGGAAACCCATCTCCGCGCTGGTGCGGAAGGGCCGTGGGGTCGCCTTCTGATCCATGCAGACTAGGCATGTTGGAGGCATGTGCAGTGGGAGTCAGTGATGTAGGTCAGAACCCTGGCAGGGCACTCAGCCGGGGCTCATGAAGGGACTGCTTTTTAGGTCATAGACACACCTAGTTCAGGAGGAATGTACTAGGATGGGACAGTGTATTTAGGTGACATGGACGGGTAGGTAGAAGGCAAGGATAATTAGAAGACAAAAACAGTTCTTCAGTTTCATTGAAATGATTGACTCACAGGTAAGCTTACGGTGTACAACTTGATGATTCATACGCATGTGTATTGAGAAATGATTACCCCAATAAGGTTAGTTAACACCCCATCCCCTCCCATAAGTACCTCTTTGGCGGGTGATAACTTTTAAGATCTGCTCTGTTACCAACTGTCAAGTATGTAATGCAGCAGTGTTCATTCCAGTCACCCTGCTGTACCTGAATTAGGGCTTCAGAACTTACTTATCTTATGGCCAGAAGACTGTGCCCTGTGACCAGCCGCACCTACCCCCCCACCCCGGCCCCGTGCTCCACCCATTCCGTCTTCCTCCTTCCTTGTGCAGTACCTGGCAACCAGTGGTGTTCTCTCTCTCTCTCTCTCTCTCTCTCTCACTTTCTCGTGCTCTCGCTCTCGTTTTGCTTTCCCCAGGATGTTGTATGGTTGGGATTTGATAGTACGTAGCCTTTTCAGACTGCCCTCAGCATTGTGCATTTTGGAGTGACTCATCTCTTTAAGGCTGGGTAGCTGCTTGCTTTTAATGCTAAATCACATCTAATGCCATGGACAGACCACAGCATGTGTACCTGCTGTTGCAGGGCACCTTGTACTTGCTGTTTGGGTGAAGGATCATGAGTAGAGCTGCTATTCGGACATAAGTCTTCGTGTCAGTTAGGTGACCCCTGGTAGTGAGCCCTCTGGATCACGTGGTCAGACTGTACTTGGCTTTAGAAGAAACTGCCAGGAAGGCTTCCAAGTGACCACTGCTTTGCATTCTATCAGCAGCGAGTGAGGATCCTGGTTACGCTGCAGCCTCACCACCAACTGGTACTCGGTGACTGTGACTATAGCCATTCTAGGGGTGTCGTGAAATCTCACTTCTTATTTCACCTTCTGTTCATGGACAGTTGAGCATCTTTTCATGTGCTTATTTGCCATTCATTTATCATCTTTGGTGAAGTATCTGTGTAGATACTGGATTCACTTTTAATTGGTTCGTTTTTCTTGTTGAGTTTGAAGCATTCTTTGTCTATTTTGTCAGATGTGTAATTTTGTAATTTGGCAAATAAGACTTGAATAATAATCCCTAACATGAAATGATATGACAAGGAGGGATGAGTCAATATGGCTCTTTATTTTCCGCCCGGGTTTCTGAGAAAAGGGAGAGTAACAGGAAAAGGAAAGTGGGAGTTAAAACCACTTTGGAAAGAAATAGGGAGGACGAGGATCATTGAGTTTTGAGTCAAGAGGGAGCTTGTGGTGGTGGAAGAACATCCGAGGACTAGAGATCACACATATAGGAAGACTCCTGGTTTAGATCTCTCTGCCATCATCATTGCTCATTGAAGAGAAAGCAGAAGTGGCAGACACACAGGCAGTTAGGATGAGAACTGGAAAGTTGGGCCATAAGAGTGATGGGAGGGAGTGTAAAGAAGGAATCAAGCATCAGCTCCCCGCTGTGTTGTGGGGGAGATGCTCCAAAATCACGCGCTGTGCATTGTCTGTCTTCCTGAAGGTCAAGTCAGAGGTCATCTCCCTTAACACCCTGTTTCTTTTGTGTCTGGGACGGCAACTTGCTCGTCAGGGGAGCTCTCTCTTTAATGAGTCGGATGTGTCACCCCTTGTAGAATTTCTTACGTAGAATTTTACAGCATTGGGGCTCTTGCAGGGTGAACATAGGTTCTCATTGAAAAAATCTATTACCAATATCCATCTCTGTCTCTAACTCTATATTTCCATATCTCTCCCTTTATCTCCAGCTCTCTCTATAAATCTGTTGTTTAAGTCACCTAAGTACTGATTTCACTGAAAGAAGTCACCTGCCTCCTCAGTTACACTGTCCTGTTGTAGAGCCGTCAGAGTCGTGACTTCCGTCCGCTGCAGAGTCACACCTGGGAATCCTGTGCCTCGTCTGGTGGGAAGCACCCAGCCTGTTCACTGGGGTCAGACAGGTTTACATTTTCTTTTTTAAAATATATTTTAATTGATTTCAGAGAGGAAGGGAGAGGGAGAGAGAGAGAGAGAGAAATATCAATGATGAGGGAGAACCATTGATCGGCTGCCTCCTGCACACCCCAAACTGGGGATTGAGCCCGCAACCCGGGCCTGTGCCCTTGACCGGAATCGAACCCAGGACCCTTCAGTTCTCAGGACAATGCTCTATCCACTGATCCAAACTGGCTAGGGCTACGTTTTTCTTTACAAAGTAGAATCTGTCTATTGTCTTTTTCACCCAACCATCCCTAAGGATGGCAGTTCTATTGACTAATGTACAGTGAGGGTGCAGTAGTAGAAACAACTACCGTTACTGCGTAATAATTGTGGCTAACCTGTTTGGGATTTGGAGTTCACAAAATGGCATAGCAACAGGAGCACCAAATGCAAAACGTGACTTTATGTGTTCAGTATGAAAACATGTGGAAGTGCTTTGAAAATCCTGCCTGTATTAAGGGGCAGCTGTCATTAGACGAGGAAATTATTTCAGTGAAATAGACGGTGGACGTAGAATATCGGTGAATACATTTCACGATGACTCTGCACAGACAGATTCAGTGCCCCAAGCAAGGGTCGAATTTGTGTTGTAAACAATCTGATAAGAACGTGCTCATAAAACATGTCCGGGACCTGACATGTGCCCCTGGCACGTTCTCCCGTTTGTGCTGTTACAGAGCGTCCTTTACCGGGGGTGTTAAACCCAGGGTGGCTGTGCACACACCACACATGAGTACTCTGTAGGGCATGATTGCGCAGCTGGGACACGGCCTCAGTTCAAGTGGAACGTTGCCAGGGACCGTCGGAACACAGCTGTTTCATGATGTAATGTCTGTAGTTTTAAATCACTGAGGTTCTAACTTTTTCTGTTTTCTATGGTGGTAACGTGTATAACAGAAAACGGCCATTTTTGCCATTTCCACTGTGCCCTTCAGGGGCGTTGATGGTACTCACGGTGTGCAGTCATCACTCTGTCTACTTCCAGAACATGCCTTCCCTCAAAGGAGAAACTGTACCCATTAAGCAACACTTCCCCATCCTACCCTTCCCAAGCCCGGACCCCTCAATGCCTCGTCTCCGTGCATCTGCCCCCTCGGCATGTCGTGTGGATGGAAAAGCAGGGTGAATGTCTGTCCTCGGACTGGCCTATTTGACTTGTTTTTAAGGCTTCTTCATGGGGAACATGTATCAGGACATCTTCCCTTTTTATGCTGGGCATTACTCCATTGTATGCATACGTATCTTTATATTCCTGTACTTATATTTTAAATCAGTTAGTATTTTTATGTCTTTTATGTATATGAAGATGTCATATGGGTTAATTTTATTCTTTTCAATTCCTTTACAGGTTTGACAGATGAAAAAGTGAAGGCATATCTTTCTCTTCACCCTCAGATATTAGATGAATTTGTATCTGAAAGTGTTAGTACGGAGACGGTAGAGAAATGGCTGAGGAGGAAGAACAACAAAGCAGAAGGTGAGATCTCATTCAGACTGAATGTGGATTATTTTCTACTTTATAGTGACAAAGGACAGGCATTTAATACACGCTGGAAAGGAAACATGGTAGACAGATAGTAGCTTGTCAGCTTTGTGATCGTTTTATTCTGTTTAAAGAGATAACTTGATGTTAGAGTGAGGGGGACTAGACAGAAAAGAAAGATCCTTGACTAAAAATAAATATCTTGACAGGTAATTCTTGAAAATTTATTTAGATGTGAACACATTGAAAATGCAATGTTAGACTTGGTTTTATTTAATGATGATTATTAATGATTCTAAAAAATTATTTGTATTGCACAGCTATATTTATGTTAATATATTTTGCCAAAAGACGTATTCACGCAGTTTTTACCTGGGCACAGTAGGAAAACTGATGACTTGGCATTAGATTGTCATTCAGATCCATCCACGGAAGAGGCAGCTCTGATGAAAAAAGACATGTGGGCTCAGGAGGGATGTGAAGTCCATTTCCTGCCAGATTGAATGCACATATTAATATGAGGATCTGAGTAATGTCATATAATTTTGGTTTTATATAAATTGCATTTGGCCAAATACTCATTTCTAAGAATATTGTTTCAGAGTGGAAATTAATTTTAAATATGATTTTAAATAAACGAAGACCTTTTATATTAAAAACACCAAAATAAATACTGTTCTTCTGGGAATGTTTAGTGTAGCAAAGCGCTATATTTAACGCTGAAGGATCACTGTTGAGATACTGTGCTGTTAGGCGGGTGCTGCTAGCATGTGCTCAGCGCTGATGCTCCTGGCTCTGGTTTTGAAGTTTCTGCATTTGGTATTCAAGAGAGGGATTGATGGAACTCAAATGATATAAAAACTATGGGCAGCGGAGATTAAACATGGCGGCAGAGTAAGCGGATGTGCACGGACATGCTCCCAGGAACAAACTGGCATTACAGCTAAAACACAGAAAAACTTCCTAAATATTACTGGAAAACTCGCAGGAGAGAACCCTGATACCCGAGGACTGGAAGTGGAGACCGCATAGAGACTGAAGAGAAAGAAAAAGTTCTGCAATAAAAAATAAAAATTATGAGCAGCAGTGCTAAGTTTTATGGCCAATACTTTTTATTATAATTCTATGTCTATTCAGTAGCAGACCACGTAGCTATTGGTGTATTTATAAATGTCAAATAATTAGTAATAAAAATATTGGTGCTTTCAGCTGCCTTAAATATGTTTCATCAAATACATGAAGTTACTTTTTCTTTTTTTACTCAAAGAATGTATCTGTTATGTATTTCTTGCCTGTCCATCATTCTAGAAATAAGATTTAATATTCATTCAAATATTTCATGCTTGAAAGGAGTGAGATTTCAATTATGCTCCTAAATTGCAGATTAAATAACGTTTGTTCTGCTTTGTATGTGACATGTTTTCTATGCTCATGTGTGCGTTGTAGGCAATTCAGTGACCAGGGCATGAATCAGTTTGCAATGTTAGATGGTTTTAGCAAAAGGACGCTGATGAGTGGGGCAGTGACTGTTAGTACACATCACAAGGAAGGAAAAAACAGGTTGTTGAAATGGTTTACTTGGAACTTCATCTGGTGCTCTCTCTCCTTTCTCTGAAAAACCTTCTCTCAGATACAGAAACTACACTTTCACTTAAATAGAACTATCATATCATTTTTTTTTGTAATACAAAACCAGAAAATGTGTCAAATGCCTTGATCTGAACTAAAAGCAAACGAGTTCACCATCTATCCCTTAAAAGCTTCCTGGAGATTTAACATTGGCCTGGATTATTTAACCAAAGGTTGGATAATAATTTCTAGAAACATTTGTTTGAGTGGTGACTATAGCAGGAATGTGACCAGGTTCTCCTCATTACTCAAGTTTGCCATTCAGTGTGTCAACAAATAGATATTTATTGAATACCTGGGTAGGTAATTGTGGAATAAGCAATATATAAACTTGATCCCCTCAAAGTCATTTTCTTATAGGGAAGACAGATGATAAACAATAAGATTATTTCAGATTTGTTGACTGTGTATTTGAAAATATCTAGCAAGTAGAAATTTTTAAAAATTTTTATTTTTATTGATTTCAGAGAGGAAGGGAGAAGGGAAGAGAGATAGAAATATCAATGATGAGAATCATTGATTGGCTGCTTCTTGCACGCCCCCACACTGGGGATTGAGCCCACAACCCGGGCATGTACCCTGACCGGGAACCTAATTCTGACCTCCTGGTTCCTAGGCCGACCCTCAACCACTGAGCCATGCTAGCCAGGTACTTGCAGATGTCTTAGCACAGTAGCTCAGTCTTTAAAACCAAAGCAAAAACGGTCTCTCCCCCGTGTTGGTGAACTATCAAGGAGTAACATTTTGCTGGAAACTTTCATAGAACCTCGTGGCATCTTTCCGAGTGGAGTAGGTAACTGTTCCTCTTGGCTGTGGCACGTGGTAGAACATGAGTGTGTGTTGGGAGAAGAGACTCAGGAAGGGAAGCCCCCGCGCTAATCTGGTGCGGACCGGACCGGAAGAGAGGATCCCCAGTGACTCATGTAGCCCAGGCAGCCAGCAGACAGGCCCAGGAAAGGCTGCCCCCACACTTCACACCTCCACCAGGAGGCGACAGTGATGAAAGGAAGGGTCTGCCTTCAGGAAATTATAAATGTTTTTGCAATCGATCTCAGGCTCAGGGTTTTAAAAGCCCAGGGTCCTTAGATCCATCATAGTCAAAACTCCACATTTGAGAGTGTATCTGATGCTTTTCGTTTAGAGAGTTCGTCTAAAACAGATCAACAACCATATTCACTTCCCAAATTCAATATGTATGAGAATTACTTGAGATGGGCTTGTTAATGATACTTCTCCCAGCCTTACCATTTCAGTAAGAAAATATTTTTTATTGGATTCCAGTGATGTATTTTTGTCATTTCATTTGTGCTCTCTATTTACTCTCAATAATTTGCTCTGCTCCCATAATTTGTGGATTGAATAAAGCCGTGATTTTTAGAAGACAGTGTCTCTAGCAATATTATAATGTTTGGCAAATATATTTGGGTTCAGACAACTCTACATTGAAATGTGGGGCCCACCTCTGAATTCTTAGCAGAATGTGATTGCGCGTATCACTGGTGTGTGCCTTGCGCTGCTGAGTGATATTTATCCATTTCTCTGCTGAAGCACATTCAGTTGCTTTCAGCTTCAGAGAATACTGAGTGACATTCGTGCTGTCTTAAGTCACACCCTGGAATGAGAAATGCTGGCGTTAATTGCTTTTACTGGAGTACTTTTATATGTTGACCAACTTATCTCATGTTTTTGTCTCTGGTGAGATTTGAATTTCACTCTGATAGAGGTCTGTGAGTCTTCTGAGTCTGTCTGAGACTGGTGTTAATACGTGTGAAAAGTGCCCCTATGTCATACTTATCCTACTTCGCTTCCATTTCATAGAGAGAGATTTTGTGTACTGGCTTTTAAATTTTAAGAAGGAATCATTTAATCCGTTTTAGTAACAGAGCTCTCCATGCATTGGCTGCGTCTCTAATATCTTTTGCAGTGTTGGACATAATGGGCCACATTAAATCTCACTTAATGAATAAAAGATTGAATGAGTGAATAAATAATTTAAAAGCATTCATGTCTATTATGAGATTAATTTTGACACAGGGTTGATAGGAAGATAAGGTTGTATTTCTTAGCACATTATGTTAAAATATAGGCTTTATATTAATTGGAAACTATAGTCTTTAGACTAATTTATTTATTGCTTACCACAGAAAATGAGCCGTTCTTTGGTACCTAAGGACACATTCTCTAAAGGTAGCTGTAATTTTATTCTGCTATGGCCTTGTTGCTGTTGAACATGGTAAAGGGACTAATTATGTATGTAATCTAAAGAGAAATACTATATTACCATGATTATTTTAAATATTATTTTCAATTGCTAGAGGCTCCCCTGCAGATTTTCTCTGGATAAACGGTGGAGGTGCCTGCGACCCATTACAGCATCGCCTTCCAGTCCCTGGCAGGGCTGTGCCTCCCTGTTTCCTGGCACCCCTTCCATCTCCGTGGTTAATTCCTAGGTGCTGCATTATTTTTGAAGCTACTGTAAATGGAATTTTTCTTAGTTTCCTTTTTGAATTGTTTGTTGTTAGCGTATAGAAATGCAACTGGTTTTTGTGTGCTCGCTTTTTTATCTTGCTACTTGTTGAATATGATCACTTTGTTGAATTCTAAGTGTTTTTTTTTGTGTGTGAAATCTTCAGGTTTTTACCTGTGAGATCATATCACTACAGAGATCATTTTACTACTTCTTTCAAATTTGGATGCCTTTTGTTTATTGTTCTTGCCTAATTACTCTGACTAGAACTTCTGTGCTCTGTGTTGAGTGGAAGTGTTACAAGTGGGCATCCTTGCTTTTTCCCGATGGCTCCACAGACCTGGAGAGCCACAGTGTAAACAGGAGGCTGCCCCGTGCGGGCCTGGGCAGGCCACACAAACACTCTTTCTTTGTGTGAGAGCCAGTGACCTGGGCTGGGACACTCTAGAGCCAGTGGCTTCAAATGGGGTCTGGGCCAGCTTGTTTCTCGTGCCCTGTTGGTCACACAGTATGCTCTTGCCATGTAGCCGGCCCCGCAGGGAGAGGGGCCTGTCCTGTTTCAGACCGGAAGCCGCCCTGACGTCACCAGTGCTCGGGCGCTGCCGATGTTCACGGAGGCTGTGCTGTTTTGAGTATTGCAAATGTTACACACCCTTTTCTGTGCGCATATTTGAATAAGCCACAGTGTAGCCATGTTTGCAGGTACAGCCATTTATAGGTGATGGTGAAGTGACAAGCAAGTTGGGTCATGTCAGGTCTCTCCAAAAGTCATATGTACCTCTGGCTCTATAGTTCCTCTGTTTAACACTTATTTTACAGATATTAAGACCCAGATTCTCAGATTACATACAAGGAAGCATACAGTGAAGCCTTCTGTTTATAGAATGACCCTGCCCGAGCTCTAATTGTGTTTTCCCTTCCTCCCTCCCCCAGATGAGCCGGTGCCGAAGGAAGTCAGCAGGGTAAGTGCGGGAACCTCACTTCTTCCACCACCGTAGGGAAAGGCATGCTTTTGTTGCTTCCTCACAGCGCTCCGTGCTGAAGGGTCAGGGGGCCGAGGACAAGGGATCAGAGAGCTGTGTGCAGCCCGAGCCGGGAGTGACAGAATTTTATTTTCCAAGTTCACCCGGGCTGGTGTTAGGAGAAGGGGCCTAGGGAAGTGTGCTGGAACTCAGGGAAGCTGCTGTGAGGAGCCTGCTTCTCAGTGATTTTACAGAAGACCCGGCGTGGCTTGTGCTGGGGGCAGCGCAGATTCGGTTGCCACCTTTCCCAGGCCCCACCTACCGGCCGTGTCCCTGGTCCCTGGATGGAGCCCAGGACCTGGACTTGCCGTGGGACGGCCCTGGCTGCAGTGGCCGTGAAGGTGGGGAGTGGGGGTGGGACTGGGTGGCAGCCGCATTGAGGCAGAGACCGGACGCTGATACTCGGTTTCCCCCAGGTGATGCGTGAGGCTGGCTTTTCTTACGATGCCTCACTCACTTGGCAGACTTGGACCATTTTCACTGATGAAGTTGCCGGCAGCATTATATGTAAAACTTGAGAAACACAGCTGTGATTTGTGACATTTGATATAAATAGGCATGCATGGGGTCTGTGCTAATTCTGAGTAGCTCATAGCAGTTTTACTTTGTCCTGTTTTATCGTAGACTATATTAAACCATGCTGTGTAAGAGTATGTAAAGCCGTACAGAGTATGTTTTATGAACGAAGGAATTTTTATTCTATTCTATTTAATTGTGCCGTGTATGTTTTTATTAAAGTACCAAGATACGAACATGCAGGGAGTTGTGTATGAACTGAACAGCTACATCGAGCAGCGGCTGGACACGGGCGGGGACAACCAGCTGCTGCTGTACGAGCTGAGCAGCATCATCAGAACAGGTGAGACCGCGGCTCGGACGGAGGATGGCCGCTCACCGCTGCTGGGCAGAGAAGGGCACAGCCATGTGCTGCTGAGGGCAGAGGGCGCCATGTGCTTCCTTCGACTCATGGGCTACGTTTGAAGTGAAAATACTTTATTCTGAAACTGTCCGAATTCCAAAATCAGCATCTGCCTGAAGTTTAATGGAATGTACTGTGCCTTCCTATTCAAACCTGGCTTTCTTTGTATCGTTTTATTGAACTAAATCACATTTATACAAGAAATCATTAATTTTAAGGAAGAAGCAGCATTTTAAACTTATTTGGGCAAGTGACAACTTTATATACTATTGTGACCATCTGACTGATGAGAAAGCTGCAGTAGAGACAGGCCACACGGACGGAAAGGAGTTAAATTCGGGGCATTCCTCTAAGCCTTACTGTGTTCGCTGCTGTGGGAGCTGCCGTCAGCCAACCCTGAAGCAGTTTTAGAAAAGTTTAGTCACGTTCTCCTCAGTGAGGAGATGCAGATTCGAGCAGAATTCTTTTTGGCTGATGCTTATATTGGTTATTCAGTATTATGAAAATCAATTCTAGTATTTTTAATACTTTAAAAATTAAATATAACTCAGATTTTAAAAACATTTTTCAATAATTCTGACTTTCAAGTCTGACAAGTACATTCTTGCGTAGCACGCTGACTGCTCATCTTCAACTTTGCATGGCTGGTGAAGTAAACAAAACGCTCTGATTATGTGAGTGAGTGACGCCATAGGCCCTTTCGGTCAGTTTGCCGCACGACGGTGACTGTTAGAGACCCGTTGACGTCTCGGTGCTGAGGCCTCGCCTCGAGGGCTCCGTGCTGTGTCTTCTGTTCCCATCAGTCTCTTCCTCTCTCATTGCCTTGGCAGCCACAAAAGCGGATGGATTTGCACTGTATTTCCTTGGCGAGTGCAATAATGTAAGTATCTACATTTAGATTTTGGTGCCCTAGTTAAGAAAATGTTATAAGCTTTTTAGAAAAGTAACCTGTGATGTTAACAACGTAATAGACATATTGGAATGAAGTGCTTGAAATTCATCTTACCGTTTGTTTCTACATGTGGTTGTTACCAGCCGAGAATTTCACCAGATGGCAACAGTGAGGTGTAAAGTCTTACAATGGACCGATCGCTTTGGTTTTGGTGTGTGGTCTGCCTTACAAATGGCATTCCTAGATTATGGTTTTGTGAAGAAGTATTTCATCCCTGAGGACTGCCCTTTCTGCACACAGTCTGCAGCAGGACAAACGAGAACAGAAGTTCCGCGTTGTTAAAATGTGAGGTGGTTCTTTTTTTTGCGCCGCGGTGTGGCTCAGTTGGTGGAGCATAGCCCCCTGCACTGAAAGCTGCTGGTGGATTCCAGGGCAGGGCACCTGCTTGGTGTGCGCGCGGTCCCCAGTAGGGGGCGTCCAGGAGGCAGCCAGTCGATGCTCCCCTCTCACATTGAGGCTTCCTCTCCCTCTCAATAAAGAACCTTTTAAAAGAAATAGAATGAAATGTGACTTCTAGATTGTTGAAGACGACTCAGAGTTCTGGGAGAGTTTGTAGGCAGTGACTCCCTGAGCTGCGTGGGCCTGGGTCGGCCCTGGCGTGGCTGCGCCGCCTTCCTCGGGGGCAGACCGGCCGTGTCGCTGGTTCACCGGGCGTCCTGCAGAGCATCTCACGGTGTTCAGTTCCCGGCCTCTCAGTGTTGTTGTGGCATTAAACACACACACGTTTTAGGAGGATGTTCTGAGCTGACGATACTTACACTCATAGCTTAAATATATGCAACTCAGTTATAAATGGATTTGCCACACTCCTGCTGTGCGTTAGGCGTTGTGATTTGAGGTTTGGCGTGTGTTTTTGCAGTGTGATCCGCAGGGCCTTGTGCTGTTCGTGTGGCGTAAAACGGGATGGGAGTGGAGACGCAGTGCTCCGAGGGTTTGTGGTGGTCTCGTGAGCACACAGCTGGGCAGGCAGGAAAGCCAGGTGCAGGCAGTGCCGACGGGACCCCGCGCCTCCTCAGCCTGGGCGCTCTGCTTTGCAGTCACTGTTACGGGACTAGAAGGGCTTCAGGGACCTTTGCTCAGCCATTTCTGTGTTCAGCCAGCATCTCTCCTGGTGCCGTTTGTGTCAGCACCACCGAGAGTGCTTATTGAGTGGCATTACCCAGGTCCCACTGCTGCCGCCACCTGCTTTAGATTCCCAGGCCCATGGCACGGGGATTGGCTCAGATACTGAAGAAACAGTGGGATCTCACTGTGTTCTGTCTATTCTAAACTTTTATTTCTAAATGTTGGGATTTTTATTAAAAAGTGAGAATTCCTTTTAGAAAATTCTGGTATGATTGCATTTATTCTTACTTACTGCCGGGCATAGAGCTCCGGGTAGGGAGCCTGCCTCTCTCGACTCCTTCCCCGGGAGCTGCACCCGCAGGGCTGGCCACGCCGGCCTGTTGTCCCCATGTCACCCGTCTCTCAGTCACAGCTATTTGTGACCCACACTGGGGCCATTCAGACTCTGCTGAAACCTGGACCTAGGCCTCAGCATTCCAGCTGTTTACCTGAAAAGAAGTGATGGGAACCCCAACACTGAGGCCGCCACTCTAGGAAGTCTCTTCTGCTCAGAGGAAAGACAATGGGGAGACCTAGTTGGCAGAGGGGGGTAGGGCGGCCCTAGAGGCCAGGGGGTCATAGTGTGTGGGAGCCCCAAGAAGGGCTGGGCTCTCAGAGCAGGGATCGAGATTCCGGACCCATGTTCTTTTTGTATTTTTTTTTAAATATATATATATATATATATATATATACACACACACACACACATATATATATATTATTGATTTTTCACAGAGAGGAAGGGAGAGGGATAGAGAGTTAGAAACACCGATGAGCGAGAAACATCTATCAGCTGCCTCCTGTACGCCCACTCCTGGGGATGTGCCCACAGCCAAGGTACATGCCCTTGACTGGAATCGAACCTGGGACCCTTGAGTCCGTAGGCCAACGCTCTATCCACTGAGCCAAACCGGTTAGGGCTAAATATATTTTTATTGATCTTAGAGAGGAAGGGGGGGGGGAGAGAGAGAAACATCAATGATGAGGGAGAATCATGGATCGGCTGCCTCCTGCACTCCCCCCACTGGGGATTGAACCTGCAACCTGGGCCTGTGCCCTGACCTGGGATTGAACTGTTACCTCCTGGTTCATAGGTCGATAGTCAACCCCTGAGCCATGCCTGCCGGGCGGAAAGTGAAAGCACAGCTGAGTGACGTTCTTAGTTACTCAGCTGTGTTTGCACTTCCTGATCTGCGGACTCCTTTCTACGCTGACCTCAGGGAAGTAGCCTCCTCTACTGTGTGATTAGAAAGCGCTTTGCATCTACAGGAGCCAAGCTGTTACCATGTAGATCAGAATCCTCTCACTCTCCTCACCATCCACCTTTGCAACTTGGTCGAGGATGACATCACATCCTCTCCGCATTCCTCTGGCTCCTCGCCCTAAACTCCTGAGGTCAGCTGATGTGCTGTGCTCTCTCTTGGTCCCAGGCCTTGCACCTCTGCTGTCCCCACACCTGAGGGAAGCTGTGTCCTGTGCCACGGCGGACCCCTGGGGTGGCAGCAGGGGTCCCAGCAGATGGCAACTTTCTATGGCCTCCTGGGTCACACCCTGTTACACTTTCCTGATGGCACCTGCTTCCTCTCGGAGCTCAGGGAGGCTGTCATTGCCCACGTAGCTGTGATTTGCGTGGTAGAACATAGCTTCATGGAGGCAGAGGGCTGGTCTCCTGGGAGGTGAATGGGGGGGTGGGGTGGCTGTATTTTCCCGTTTGTGTAATGGACGTGGGGGCGAGGCCCTGGCTGCTCCACAGCCGGTGTCTGTGGGTGGGAGACACTGTGAAGTTCCCGCAGCTGCCCTTCGCTCTCACTTCTTGCATCTCTGCTCTCCCATCTGGAGTCCTCCTTCCTTTGGCCCCTGGGATTTCCCTAAACGAGCACCTGTGCTGGAAGCCATGGTTGCCTCTCTGTGTCTGTTTCACACACTCTCTAAAGAAGCTGTGGCTGGATAAAGGGTTCACGTTGGTCTATGTCATCTCTGTAGATTGACTAGATAGTTACTTTTTGGTTGTTTTCCATTTGTCTCAGTCCTTCATGATAGTGTTTTATCCCCTGGACTTATCTTTTATTTCTTGAAATAGATGAATTATACCTTTTTTATATTGTTTTATATTCTTTTCTGAATTTACAGCTTCCTGGCTTTCATTTCTTTCATCTTTTCTAGAAAGTGACTTATTTCCTCATGTGTTTTATGTTTTCCAGTTTTAACTATGAATCATATTATTCCTTGGGCCTTTTACATTGGGTATTTTTTAAAAAATATATACTTTTATTGATTTTTACAGAGAGGAAGGGAGAGGGATAGATAGAGTTAGAAACATCGATGAGAGAGAAACATCGATCAGCTGCCTCCTGCACGCCCCCCACTGGGGATGTGCCCGCAGCCAAGGTACATGCCCTTGACCGGAATCGAATCTGGGACCCTTGAGTCTGCAGGCCGACGCTCTATCCACTGAGCCAAACCGGTTAGGGCATGTATTTGTTTCTTTAAGCTCATGTTGTGGTTTCTTTCCTAGAGACAGGTTATGTATTTGTTTCTGCCTATCACCCGAGGAAGGCGTGGCCAATCCAAGACCATTTAAACCAAATCATCGACTTGAGTTGTTTTCGTTCTATAAAGCGGTGTATGTTCCAGTCTCCGCCCACGTGATGCACAGTGACTTTTCTCAGAGGAGAGGTCCGTTCTGGCTCCAGCAGTAGATGCAAGAGGCTCTGGTTTCCGGGTGGGGCCCTGCGGCCCTGAGTGTGCTTGCCCTTCAGCCTCTGCTGGGGCAGCCCTTTGCCGGCCGCGCCCCGGGCAGGGTCTCCCATGAACCTTCCCTGGAGAGGACCAGGCTTCCTCTAGTCTTCGGGTCCCCAGGCGGCTTTCCCGAGGGAACGTCGAGACGGCCAACTGTGGTTGCTACTTCCAGTTTGGGGTTGGCTTAGGCGCAGAATCCCTGTCCACACTTCCTTCTCGGTGGTTGTGGGTCCTCCTTCCTCCTCAGCCCAGCACTGCATTATAAAAGGTCTGCAGATTATTCTACACCGGCCTTTACATCATTTTAAAGTTGTTCTTTTCAGGAGTGTCAAATGATCTCATCTGCCATATTGCTTGCAACAGATGTTGACATACTTCTGCAATGTAAGCCAATAACCCCATAAAATAAAATAAAACACTTCTTTGCACAGATGAGCAGATGCATGTATATTTCCTTACATTCCTTCCTTTTGCACATGAAAGTTACCATATTATACAAAGTTTATCAATGTTTTTAAAGATTGAGTATGGATTTTGAATCATAGTTAGAAAGCTTTTCTTAAATAACTTACTTTGAAAACAAAATGTATATGCTTTGGTGACAAAATTACAATATGCAATCTAAATAGACTGAGATAAAGTTTTTAAGTGTAGATTAATAAGTACCATGGATTGAGATAGAGATGGAAGGAATTATAAAATTCTTATACTTATAAAAGTATTCTTTTTTTTCATGAATGAGAATGAGTCGAAATAATTTTCTGAAATTGATGTATCAAGAAACATAATTTTAAATATTTAAATATATCAGAAGTTTCAGTAGTATGATTAAATATCTGCATTAATATTACAAGAGAGGAAAAATGTAAAGAAAACACAAAGTTATAGAAAACAAGCTAAATAGCATTAAAACACTAAGAATAAAACATCAGGTATGATTATGAAACTCATTATAAAAATATGTCACAACAAAATTACAAGTAGAATAGGTCCACCTATTAAAAGAAAAAAAAAGTCAGGTTATGGGGGGGGNATAGGTCCACCTATTAAAATAAAAAAAAAGTCCGGTTAACCCCCCCCCCCCCCCCACGGCTTCCTTCTGTTTTGTAGAGGGCCATGTCGACAGAGCAGGCCCAGTGGAAAAGGACCTTTCAGCCGGAGCAAACCTGCTCCCGAGAGATGCAGAGAGAGAGAGAGCACGTGCCACGAGAGCAGGAGCAGAGCTGACCTGGAGGGAGAGAAGCATTAGGTTGGAAAAGGAGGTCACCTGATTCGTGGAGGGCTCAGTCTGCAGTGAAGGTCGAGCTCCCGAAGTTTACACAGTAAACATGGGAACATTGAAATTTATAACACAAACAGTCACAGAACATGGGCAGAAAATGCAGGAGTGTTTTTAGTTGCTGACAGATCAGAAACGTAATATATTTAATTCAGTATCTTATTTTAGGATTTACCAACTCGGGGTTCCCTTTCTTTCAGTCGTATCCTACAGTGATGTATTTAGCCCCTATTTAAGAAATTCAGATCCCCGGAATGGCTGAAAACAAGGAAATTAAACCTTTATATTTAAACATTAACAATAAGCCCAGTTACTCTTTGAACAAAGAAAAAAAACCAAATATAGTGAGTGGAATATTTAGAGAACAGTGTTGATGAACTTGGATTACAATATTGCTAAAGTTGTGAATAAACTTAGTTCACAGTGGAAAATTCACATCCTTAAAGTATTAAACATTTTTATTCATTTTTGGAACATTAATAAATAAGAGAACAAAAATAAGTGGATATATTGCTCGGACACATTTTTTACTGGGCTCGATCACACCCTGTCCTGGAAACCAGAAGCACGGTCGTCAGTTAAAATCCCTGCCTCTTGGGATTGACCAATTTAACCTATGGACACAGAAAAAAAAATCTGTATACACAAGGAACTCCAAGTACTTTAAGATAAGCCACTGTCAACCTAATTAACAAAGAAGAGAAAACCATTATATATGCCTAGTAATTTAAAAAATAACAAAACAATGGTTACAGTGAAAATACGAGAGGGTACTTGGACTGATAAAAGTGAAAGCCTAAATAAAATAGACAGTTTTCGAGGAAACTAAGTCACTCTATTTAATGCAAACAATGATAGAAAACGTAGTAGACCAGTAAGTGGAAGACATTGAAACCAGTGCTAGAATAAGGCTTTTCTAAAAACTAGCAGGATGGTTATCCAACACACTGTTTACGTAGCTTTTCACAGGAGTTTGATTCTGGAGGCAGATTTTGTGAGTGCAGTTCATTTGGTGACTTTGACAAGAGTCTTACATTTTCTAAGCGTTCATTTAACCTGCATTGCTTAAATGTTACGAGAATGTTATTCATTCAACAACCCACTGTAAACACCTGCAAGGTACCAGAAGACACTGCTACATACAGAGCATACAAAGGCAAAGAACAAGTCCTTTCTGTCATCAAGGCATGTGCAGCCAGAAGGGAAACGGGGAAATCCACACTAAATCCCAGCACGTGGCATTGAAGTGATCAGAGAGGAGCCCGCGGTGCCCCGAGTCCCTGCATTGGATGGGGTGCTGGGAGTGGGCCCATTAAGAGCAGCTTGGCTGATTGGCCCCGTTGAGCAGAACTTGGAAGACCTCGCTCAGGAGATAAAGGAAAACAAAGGCCTTTTGGGGCAGAAGAAGTGAACCTGTGGGAGCTGGGAGCTGGGAGAGGAAGCGGGTGCCGCTGAGTTCCGGCCAGAGCAGTGCCTGGCACGTCACTGCCAGGTGCTCCAGAAACGCTGTGGGACAAAACTAGCGTTTCCAGGATGAAGATGGGGCTCAGTTCACCCTCAGTGGTCTTACAGCTCTGTTCTTCCATGCCTGCTCACATGCCCCGGCTGGTTGCTACCTGGCGTGCTTCATGGTGTTATCCATCAGAGCTCTTTGTAAAAGCTGAACACCTGGTAGAGTCCAATAATACATTAATAGTTTTTAATGCATCAAATAAGTTCCTGGATAGCTGTTCGCCTGTTGGTTTTAGCAGCCAGTTTGGAGCCAGTAGTTTACAGTAATTGTGTGGCTTTTTCAGTTGTGCAATAAACTTTAGAAGGTTTATTTTTAAGAAATGTGCAAACAAAGTCACCTATCTACTTCCAGTTCCAGGTGGGTGTGAGCTCATGCCATCTTCATGGACCTAAGTTCATTTACTACCTAGCGCCATCTAGTGTCTCCTAGGAAAAATAACGGCACACCTAAATAATTTTTCATCTTAAAAAAGTTTCTGAAGTTTAACTGGTTGTGAGTTAAAGCCTTCCCGTGAAATGAAGTTTCATGAATAAAGAGACCCTTGAATTGCATATGGAAAGAAAAATGAGAACAAGTGTTTACCAAGGGAAGTAGAATTGCCAGTTTAGTTGGTGGTAATGAGTCACACATTCCCGTTTCATTAAACATTAGGTATTTAAGATAAATCGTGAGTCTATTCTGTTTCCCACTAAATCGTTTTTTCAGACTTGCTTTTTTATCCTGTTTTAAGTATGATGTGAAGATATTATTAACCCATTCTTAATGCGCATAGAGCACAGTCATCCAAAACGACAAGCAACCAGGTCAGCACCGTGATAGTAAGTCAGAGCCACTGGGGCGCCGCCCGCTGGGGAAGTGACTCTCCATCCGGCCGGGAAGCTCCTCAAGAGCCGTCTGCACCTCGCGGTTCACCTGCAGTTCATTTCCTGAGCCCGTCGGTGGAGACAGGAACACTGCCCAGCATCTCCTCATGATGAACTTCCCCGGGGCTTGGGAAAACCACCGCTTCCAGCTAAATATACCGTATCCTGTAAATTGCTGTCTTGAAATCATCTCTCTTCCTGTTCTTGACTCCTGTTTCTACGCTCCACCCAGTCTCGGCTCACATGGAATTACTGCGACGAGAGGCAGTAGGTCTAGCAAAGGCCTTGCCGCCTCTGCCATATGCAAATAGAATGATCGCCACTTACAGACAGGGATTCTGATTCCTGGCCTCTTTAAAAAGAAATGGGGTGAAATTGTTATTTATCATCTTCTATATAGCAATGTAAATGTTCAAAATCTTTAACATGTGTAACTTGTATTTAAATACTTTAAAATAGAAGCACTTAAAGTATATTTTCACAGGCACGTACTCAATAGCCAATACTACGCAAGCACTGCCCTGACTGAGGTAGATGCTCTTGTGAATGGAAATGTTTGGCGCGGAGCTGCCCCTGCGGGAAGGTGATGTGATGTGTAAGGCAGCCGGGGCATCACCCTTCCTCTCCCTGCTCCCTGCCCCCGCTCGGGGAGGGGCCAGGAGTATGCGGCTCACTTCCTTGTGATTATAGATGAGATTTTATGCGAAAAGGGGGTCTCTGACATTACAAAGCTTGCAAACCACTCAACTAAGAAGTTAATAAACACACCCAGAGCCAGCTTAGGGGTGGCCTGCGCTCAGAGGGACGTGTTTGGCGTGAGGGGTGGTCTTATGCTTATGGCTCCAGGTCTTCCACCTGGAAGTCCCAGCAATCCAATCGAAGATGGAAGTCGGCTGGGAGACATCCCCCGAACCTCAGTGGTTTTCACACAGGGTGTGTAGTTATTATATATAGTCATGTCAGAGTGCTGCCCCAGCGCCCAGGGGATGCCCATAGGTGAGCGATTCTGATCCTGGTTTAGTAGGTAGTTCTTTGAAATATGATTTGGTTTAGTCAAAATAGTGGATCCTATTTTTAAAAACATTTATTTGAAAATGATGTCAGAACTGGATCCTCCCACCCAGTCAATTGACGGGCAGGTGCCCCCAGACGTGTCTAGAACTTGCGTGCAGAGGAGAGTCTTCACCCCTGTCCTGCGTGGCCATCACAGGTGTGTGGCAGGCGGCCCGTTCACAGAGTGGAGGGACTGCGTGTGAGATGCGACGAGGCTCTGAGAAAGCAAGGCTTCCAGGAAAGGGACGGAGCCGCACCCTCTGACCGTTGTTACTGACCCGCTGCAGGTCGGGGCCCAGGCTGCAGGGAGGGCGGGTCCGGTTCTTGTCAGACACCATCTTGAGCCCAAGGACAGCTTGCTATTTTTTCATGTCATTAATTTGTAGATATCAAAATAGGCTATTTTAAGAGCCTTTCTGTGCACGTTCATTCATTCAAGTCCTGCATCTCGCCTGTGTTGTGTGTGAGGATGTGAGAGTTTCAGCTCAGACGCTCCAGACTGGCCACTGAGCCTTCCCTCGTGTCTGCTCTTCCCCGCGCCCAGCCTTCTCGGGATTGTCACGAAACGCCAGGAGTCTCTGCCCCGTGCCAGGGTGCACGAAAGCCTACAAACCTGTTCTTTCTTCTCCCAGAGCCTGTGCGTGTTCACGCCCCCTGGCATCAAGGAGGGCAGACCCCGGCTCATCCCCGCGGGGCCCATCGCCCAGGGCACCACCACCTCTGCCTACGTGGCCAAGTCCCGGAAGACGCTGCTCGTGGAAGACATCCTTGGGGTACGTGGCTCCTCACTCTGGTGCCGCCCCCTCTGGGAGGGGGGGAGGTGTTAATTTAATAAAGAGAGAAGACTTACCACATTGATGGTATAATTTAAGTCATTTTATTAAGGCATCAAAGCATGACATAGGTCAATAAATGAATTTGTATGTGAACAAAGTTTTTGTGCTCAGAAAACCATGTCTTAAACACTAAGTGCTAGATTTGAATAATCCTCATGCAGACTAAATGGTAGCTGTGTGTATGTCACATCCTAGCAGGATATGCATGAATGGATAGCCATCGCTGGGGGACGGATGACCCTCAATTTGAGTGTCACACAACCACCACCTGCTATTCCCATGCGTCTGGACGGGCCCTCCTGCTGGTCTGGGCCGGGTCTGGCTGGGTTGCTTACACAGCTGCCATCAGCTGGCCACCACCTCGGAGCTGGCTGGCCTCAGGTGGCCTCAGCTCTCCAGGTGTGTCTCCCCACCTCCCGGAGGGTGGCCTGGCATGCTCTTAACGGTGGCGGCCCGGGTCCTAGAGGGAAGTCAGACATGCCTATGAGGTTCCGAGCCTGTGCTCCCGTCACATGTTCTGCCCTCTCTTTAGCCAGAGCAGACCCCGTGGGTAGACGCAGTTTTAGGGGAACTGATGAAGGACAGGTACAGGGACCGTGACCAAGTGGAGCCTCCAGTGACAAGTGCACCAACAGGTTCTGGGTGCAATCCATTTGCTCTGGAAAACTAAATGAGATTCACGGAATGTGGGTTTTAGTTGTGGTTCCGCCTCTAACTGTCTGTATGACCTTGAACAAATCAGGTAACTGGTTATTTTATTTAGGAAAAGAAAACGGAAATTAGATTTCACTTTTAAAGAGTATTAAAAGTAGATACTATATAAGTTGTCATATGAAAATGCTCTATTTTTGTATATGCAAACTTTCAAAAGGTTTGGAAATTATACTAATAAGTGTAGCTTTGTGCTGTTCTAGATTCATGAAAAGCATCCCGCAGACTGCAGAAATTGAACAAGTAGAATAAATTTCTTGATATTAATTCATTTATGATATTAATTCATAAATTTAGTAATTTAGAAAATTACTAAATTCAAAGAATCAGTTTTTTGATTAAAAAATTGCCAATTATTGGATGACTTGAATATTTAATATCAGTCTTTGAGGTTCAGGTAAAATGACTATCATGAACATCCACTTTTGTGTTATTCTAACATTCAAAATAAAAGAGACACATTTACTATATAATTTCTTTCGTATGATACTTATATTTGAATTTTCACTTGTGACATTATACTTAACAAACCATTATAAAAATTCTAGAACAGTAGCAGGTGGTGAATAGCAGGTGTCAGCCACCCTGATTCCCTTGGTTATTGCATGAAGTTGATGGTGTGAGTGGGTTGAGCCCTGCTCCACAAAGGTAGGCTCAGAGCCGGGTTTGTGCAGGAGCCACGCTGCTGATGGCGAGCGTTTCCTGAAGCACTGCCGATGGGGGCCAAGGTCATTTGGTTTTTCCTTGAAAAGGTCTGCTTGTTATTGATGGTAAGTATGAGGTGATTTCTTACAGAAATAAGGGTCATGACTGCATTATTCCATTTATTGTACTGAACTTACACCTTTTCCCATTTAATTTTTCAGGATGAACGATTTCCAGGAGGCACTGGACTGGAATCAGGGACGCGGATCAAGTCCGTTCTCTGTTTGCCGATCGTCACGGCAATTGGTGACCTGGTGGGCATCCTGGAGCTGTACCGGCACTGGGGCAAGGACTCCTTCTCTCTGCGCCAGCAGGAGGTGAGGCGGCAGGGCGGGGCGGGGCTGGCCTTGGAGAGCTCAGGCAGCGTCTCAGTGATGAAGGAATGAATAGTTGAAGCCACAGTTTGCTTTTGATACGAATACTAACGATTTTTAAAAAACTTGTTTTGTTTTGTGGTTATTTAGAGAGGGGACTGGTTAAACTGGAAATTAGGCATTTAAAAGTGAGAATCCATTGAAACAATAAAAGTAAGAGTCCGTCCTATTGTAAATCAGACAGAGCAGTAGCTGGCTCCGGAGAGTGCTGCATTCTGGAGGTACTCACGTTCTCCGGTCCATCCTGGCGTGCCAGCGCCAGACCCACGTGGAGGGCAGTGCCTTCTGTCCCCATTCCCTGAGCTGGAACCGGCTCATTAATACATTAATAAAATGGCAGCGATGCCTGCCACACCCGGATGCGCCAGCCTCTCTCCGCGGCTGCACCTGTCCACTCCCTGGGTGGCACAGCCTGCCCCCCACCTCCCCCTCCTCCTGCACCAGCCCCTGGAGCAAGGCTGCAGGGCTCCCAGTCAGGGCCTGTGTGGGTCCCCGTCCTTCCAGCTCCAGCCCTTTCTGCAGGGGGGACCTCCAGTGTGGCCTCTCAGGCGGCCCCCCGGAGCATGTGCTCGCCCGAGGCTTCCATCGCTCCCGGTCCTCACTCCCGGTCCCCGGTCCTCTGCGGCCTCCATCGCCAGCTGATGCGCTGTGCACGCACTCGCTCTCTTTCTCGCCTTTTCTTTTTTTTTTCAAATATGTTTTTACTGATTTCAGAGAGGAAGGAGAAGAAGAGAGAGAGAAACATGAGTGATGAGAGAGAATCATGGATTGGCTGCCTCCTGCATGCCCCACACTGGGGATGGAGCCTGCAACCCAGGCCTGTGCCCTGACCCGGAATTGAACCATGACCTCCTGGTTCATAGGGCAACATTCAACCACTGAGCCCCGCCGGCCCGGCCGGGCTTTCTCTCCTTTTCTGTCCCCACAGTCAGCCATTCTGTGTCCCTGTGCCCTTCCTTCAGCACCGAGGACAGTGCCTGGCACCTGGGAGACACCTGGTAAATACTGGCCAGGTGAATGGGTAGCAGAAGAATAGTTAGTAATGTGAGAACTCTTCAACAACATTCTAGACATACTTCCTCATTTTAGAGTTGCTGTTAGAGGTTTTTGAATAGTATTGTTATTACACTAAAGTTATTTTATGTTAGAGTCCTTGGACTCTAGCTCTTTTAATCCATTTATTTTATTTTTTATCCAAAATGAAGGGGAACAAGGAAGCACTTGATTCCGTTGTAAGGGAAGGAGGAATATAAAAGAGAAGTCCTGTCCATATTTGATGCTGTGTGCTTGGCAGAGCATTCACATGTGCAGTGACCTCGGACAGTGTCCTCCACAAGGTGGGGCTGGCCCACCTGGCTAATGGCGGTTCTTTCCTCTCCTCAGGTGGCCACCGCGAACCTCGCCTGGGCGTCAGTCGCCATCCACCAGGTGCAGGTGGGTCCCTGTCCCGCGCTTCCTGCGGGGGCGCTGGCCTCAGCCTCGGGCTTTCTGTTTACATCTTAGTGATGTTATTTCTAAAACCTTCATCTACGCACTTCCATTTCCTTACTCTTTGGCTTAACTATGTGTCAGTTATTTTTATATACTTATATACAGTTGCCCATCATTTATGCAATCAAGGGTATGGGTCCTATTAGAATCTTTGTTTCCCTCGAAAGCCCAGGATCAGCCTCCTGCTGGTTGGAACATGGATATTTCTCTGACTCTGTTTCCTAAGTTAAGGCATCCTTTCCACCAAATGGTGTGTAAATTTCAGACCCTGGTTCTCCAGAAACACTGCAGCTTTCGTGGGAACTAGACTTGCAAAGCTCAGGGACAGGCGGGCTACAGTTCTGCGTTGTATCTTCCGCTGCTGCTCCTCGTGTTTTGTTTTCTGAGTCCCCTTTAGCCAGCTCGGCTCAGGGTGGGACCAGGTGATAGAGAGGAAAGTCCTAAGTGTGGGAAAGTGGGCTGAGGAGCAGGACTTCGGACCTGACACGAGAGAGTGGGTGGAAGATGTGTCCACGTCAGTTTCTCAAGTGCAAGGGGTTTTGAAGAGCCAGCAGCTCTGGAGGCCGAGCGTCTGGACCGGATGCTGGCTCCGCCCCGCAGGGCTCTGGGGTCTGAGCAAGGCTCTGGGCTCCTCCTGCCTCAGTTACACAGTCAGCCCCTAACCTGCAGTGTTCGTGGTGATCAGGTGAGGTCATAAGTGTGAAGTACTTATAGCACATTTAAGCCTTCAAGAAAAATGAGTTGTGATTGATAGTATTGCTACGTTATAAGCCAGCGATTGTGTTACACCTTTTACATTCAACAAGGTCAGTAGTGTTCTGGAATGTTTACTTGTAAATAAGCAAACATCTTTTATCCTTAATGGCCTTTGTTTCATATGGCAGCTCTGCAGAGGCCTCGCCAAGCAGACTGAGCTGAATGACTTTCTACTCGACGTATCAAAGTGAGTGTGCCCTTTAAGGGGTGGGTGGCTGCTGCTGCTGGTGACTTCATTGGGCAGGTGGGTGGGCCGAGAGGATTGGGGCCACTCTCTCACCCTCGCTCACTGGTGCTCACCCTTGCTCACTCGTTCACACTGCCGGGGAAGGATGGAGACAGTTATGTGATGGTTCTCATTTGCAGTTTGCTGTGTATTTCTTTTAATGTATCTTTATTGCTGAAAATATTACAGATGTCCCCTTTCTCCACCCATTAACCCCTCCACCCCACTCCTGCCCCCCCCCTTGTGTCCATGGGTTATGCATATGGTACAGACACAGGGTGTCTGTGGGAGAAAACTAACAGCAGTAGGAGAGGAAATGTTCTAGTTAGTTCCTTCCAAAAAGACCTCTCTGGCGTTTTCTATAAATGTCAGTCAGTGAAATGCTATTGTTACTATTTTAATTTCCCCGTGGACAGTAGCTGAGACAGGATTTTAGAGAAAAGGCCCATCGCCCGAGGCTGGACCTGAGGAACTCCCGGGCGGGGTGGCAGCAGGTCCAGGTACTTGATGGAGCCCCAGGTGCACAGGTCTTGCTTGTGCTTGCCCTTGAGACCTGAGGCTGCGCAGGTGCGGTCGGGGTCAGGGCCTCGGGGCTCACACGGGGAGAACAGACCTGCCTTCCAGGCTGCCAGCAGCCCTTGGGCCTGCCTGCTCTACCCTCACGCTCTCCTAGCGTCCGTGACTAGTTAGTCTGAAGTTGCCTCATTGTGTTACACTTAGTTTCTTCAACATAAAGTTAGAGAAATATGGAATTGAAGGAGATCCTCTTTGATCCCCTGATCCTTGAGATAAAGTGAAACAATAGCTGTGGGGCACGTGATATTATTCAAAACACATCGAAAGGGAAGCCGTTCAGCATCTCTTGTCCATGTGCTTGAATCTCTTGTAAATTTTCCAAAGCCCCGTTCATTCCCTCCTGTGACACCTCACTTTGCTCTGTGGGGTAACCAGTTTGCTTCCTCTCTTCCTGGCCGAGCATTCCTCAGGGTGCGGGGCCCTGAGCCCAAGTCTTAGTGTGTTCCAGCTAACGACGTCTTTAAATGAAAGGCATGGCTTATTTATACGCTGTCCTAATTATGAGTCCATCGCTGGATGTACACAAACCTGTGCTGACAGATGCCTTGTCAACACAGCCCACGCGAGAAGCCTTCTTTGCAAGGACTGTGTTACATCCCTGCACTCCATGCGCACTGGTGGGTCCTCCATTCCTGAGGGCTACATTTTGGTGTGTGTGCCCGCCACCTCCACAACCTTTCCTTGCCACTCACCCTCCTGAACGTACATTCACTGTGTGTCCTCGGGGCCTCACCGGAATGTTTATTCTGCTGTTTCTTCTCGATGAGTGACGTTGCTGCCTCTGTACAGTTCAGCTACATTCGAACTTGTCGGGTTTTCAGTGGTAAATTTACATCTTAAGCATATTAATGAGGTGTAGCAAATTTAAATGTTTTTCATTTCAGATCAAAATTAATGACAGTGTTACATGTAGTGAACCTAGTTTTATTCCTTCCTAGTTTTAAACGCTACAGACTTCCTTCCTGCATCAGTACTCATCAATAAAAGAATTACTTCACGCTCCCTCTGAAATGAGAGTCCTCGGGCTAAAGTCAGTAACGACGTTCCGTGTATCTTGAAAATGCTATTGTGCCTTGTTCCACAGAACGGCAAGAATCAGACATTATGGTCACGTTTCATTTCAGTGAGGAACAGCAGGGTGTGTCCCAGGGCCCACGCTCTGCTCTCACTAGGTCACTCACCGTTTCCTCCTCTTTTGCAGAACGTATTTTGATAACATCGTCGCCATAGACTCTCTGCTGGAGCACATAATGGTAGGTTGGCGCTTGTTTACCAAGGCTCTTCCTTACCCTTAGACACATGCCTAGTGCATGGGGGAATGTTTAAGGTGCCAGGCGTGAACGTCTAAAGGGGTGAGAAGGGTCTGGAGGTGCCGCCTGAGTTTTTTTGGTCACTTCTATGAATTTTGGAAAAACATCTCAGCATTTTTCATTGCTTAGTGGCGAGCATGGGAAACATTTACACTTTGAAAACATTGGGCTTCAGATGCCTTTGCATATGTTCTGGGCTGGGAATTCCCGGCCGAGTCTCCCTGACATGGAGGTCCGGGCTGCTTCACCTCCTCCATCAGCTCATTTCTAGGCTCTTGGTCCGGCCCCATCGACCTGTCTTTCTTCCTCAGGGATGGTGTCACATCACACTGGCTGGGTTACTGTCACACTGGCTGGGTTGCTGTTGTTTTGTGGAAAGTTTTGAAAATGGGAAGTGAGAGTCCTCCAGATTTGTTCTTCTTTTTCAGTAATTTTTGGTTCCTTGCAATTTCATATAACTTTTAGAAATCTACTTGTCAATGTGTACAAAGAATTCAGATGGGATTCTGATAGGAATTGTGTTGAATTCATAGATCAATTTGGCATCTTAACAGCATTAAGTATTCCAGCATGAACATGGGGTCTTTTTCTATTTATTTACATTATCTTAACTTTTCGAACAATGTTTGTAATTTTCAAAGCATAACTATTGTTTTATTTTGGTAAAATTATTTCTAAATGTTTTTAATGCTATTATAATGGAATTGTTTTCTTAAATTTATGTTTAGATTTTTATTGAAAATGTATAGAAGTAAAATTGGTTTTTGTGTATTGATCTTGTATCCTTCAAACGTGATGAAATCATTATTCCCAGTAGTTTCTTAAGTGGGTTCTAAAGGGTTTTCTGTAGCGGGATTACGTCGTCCAGAATCAATGGCAGTTTGACCTTCTCCTGTCCAAGCTGGACGCCTTTTATTTGTTCCCCGTGTAATTGTCCTGTAGAACCTCCAGTACAATGTTGATTAGAGGTTGAGAGTCTGTACATCCTTGTCTTATTGCGGATTGTAGAGGAGAAGTATCCGGTCTTCCATTATTAAGTATGATATTTGTTTTTTTGTAGATGGCCTTCATCAGATTGAGCAAGTTCCTTCTGTTCTTAGTTTTTTTAAATCATAATTGGGTTTCAACCTCCACTTTCTCTGCATTCATTGAGATAATGATGTGTTTCTTACTTTATTGTATTGCTATAGCTGAACTGAGGATGTATTTCTGACGGGAAATGGATGCCTTTCTTGTCGGCTTAGCCGTGCTTTATCGTCTGTCCTTAGATTTATGCCAAGAACCTGGTGAACGCCGACCGCTGCGCCCTCTTCCAGGTGGACCACAAGAACCAGGAGCTGTACTCCGACCTCTTTGACATCGGGGAGGTGAAGGAGGGCAGGCCCGTCTTCAAGAAGACCAAGGAGATCAGGTACACAGGCGCAGGGCCCGCCGCCGCCGCTCCGTGCCCGCAGGTGCGCTGACCGCCTGTCACACTGTGGTATCATTCCCACCAGGACCCGCCTCCTGAAGGCAGTGCTTCTGGGAATGGCATTGCAGTGCCGGCCAAGCCGCGCCGAGAAGCGTTAGCGTCCCCCCGGAAACGCCGTCTTCGGAGGCGGTCCTTTTGGAAATCATGTTGGAAAAACTGACTAGTGCTCCCAGGTAGGTAAAGGCGCTCCCGCCTGGATGGAGGCGGCAGGTTTCCCGTGACTTGGGGCAGGCGAGCTGAAACGGGGCGCCCACCGTCCCCACCAGTGGCCTCGGTCTCAAAGTCCAGCCTCAGTGGGCGCTGACCTGCAGCGTGGACGACTTCAGCTCGCTGTTCTGTAACTGAGCAGGCGGCGTAGTCAGTCACGTGACACTCCTGTTGCCTCTTGAAACCAAAGCCGCTTTGTGCTGTAAGTGGCAGCTTTTGTCACGTACCTGAGCGGAGCGGGTCTGTGTGGCTGGCGGTGGCTCCGTCCTGCACAGTCCGAGCCTGCAGGGAGCACTGTCAGGAACGTGTGGGAATCAAACTGAACAGTCAGAACTTGGATTCTCTTTTCTTTATGTGCTTTGTCTAACGGCTTTCCACATACCCCTCTAAACACTTTGGTGGTCACAGCTTCCCAGGAAAGCAGTGTTCTTGTTCACTAGGAATCGCTGTTCCTTTGGGCCATTGTCTGTCCCATGGGGGTGCTAACCAGGTGTGAAGGGGACCATGTGATCCTGCAGGCACTCACCACTGCCCCTCAGTGGGCAGTCCTGCTCCAGGCCCTAGGGCAGTGATGGCGAACCTTTTGAGCTCGGCGTGTCAGCATTTTGAAAAACCCTAACTTAACTCTGGTGCCGTGTCACATACAGAAATTTTTTGATATTTGCAACCATAGTAAAACAAAGACTTATATTTTTAATATTTATTTTATATATTTAAATGCCATTTAACAAAGAAAAATCAACCAAAAAAATGAGTTCGAGTGTCACCTCTGACACGCCTGTCATAGGTTCGCCATCACTGCCCTAGGGGATAGTCCTATATTCCACTCGTGTGGCTGGCTAGCAGGCACTATTGAGGTTTTTAATTGTGATATTGAGGCTGGTTGTTTTTGGGTCAGTCAGCCTGCATCTAGTCGTAGGCGAATCCTTTCTCTTGCGGAAGGTCCTTGCCCTCCCAGAAGCACTGGTGCCTCACGTGCTGAGGCCGGGCCCTTGTGGAGCCGTGTTCGCTGGGCTGGGAGCAGTGAGGGGCCAGTTGACAGGGATGTGTTTGCAGGGCAGCCGCCTGAAGTGGGAATAAAGGGACAGTCGGGCCACCCCTGACCAAGCCATCCCACACAGATCCCACAGTGCATTCTGACTCCCGCTCAGGGCTTCAGCCTTGCCATGGCCACGCAGGTCCCAGCCCAGGAAAACTGTGACCTTGAAACAACCTTGTTTCAGGCAGCGTTGGGCTCACCTTTCAGTGTCATCAGTGTCATATCCACTTTCTTTTGAATATTTTTAGTGACAGACATCAGGGTGGGGCTTTATTTCAATAACTAGAGGCCCAGTGCACGAAATTCGTGCACTCTGGCGGGGGGGGGGGGTCTCTCAGCCTGGCCTGAGCCCTCTCCCAGTCCAGAAGCCCTCGGGGGATGTCTGACTGCTGTGGAGGTGGGAGAGGCTCCTGCCCCCGCTGCTGCACTCACCAGCTGTGAGCCCAGCTTCTGGCTGAACAGCATTCCCCCTGTGGGAGTGCACTGACCATCAGAGGGCAGCTTCTGCATTGAGCGTCTGCCCCCTGGTGGCCAGTGCACGTCATAGCAACCGGTAGTTCTGCCATTCGGTCAATTTGCATATTAGCCTTTTATTATATAGGATTAGGGGTCCAGTGCACGAATTCATGCACCTTGAAAGGAGCTGTGGGCTGTGAGGCTGCGTGGGCACAGGGGCGGGTCTTGGCCCATCCTCTGCGCCCCCACCTAGCCCCTCCTGCCATAGCCCCCAGTCTCTTGTCTGCCAGCAGCCCCGCTCCCACCACCGCCGTTCCCAAGTGCTGACTGCACCAGCCCCGCTTGCACCCGCTGACAGCGCAGAGGGATTGGGGTTGGCACCAGCAGTGGGTGCAAGCAGGGCCAGTGCTGTCAGCGGGTGTGAGTGGCAGCTGCTGCCCTGATCACCCCTCAGAAGCAAGGGGAGGTGGAGAAGCCTTCAGGGTGATTGGGACCAGCAGCTGCTGCTTAAACCTGCTGACGGCGCCAAGCAATTGGGACTGGTGCCGGGTGCCGGCAGTGGTGCGAGCGGTGGCTCCAGCGCAGGCTGCAGGTGCAAGCAGGGCCATCGCCAGCAGAGGGTGCGAGCAGTGGGTGCAAGCAGTGACTCTGGTGCCAGCAGCAGGTGCAAGTGCCGGGCAGGACCACAGCGTGTGGGAGCAAAAACTTTTAGTAACCACCAGAGGCTCATCCCGATGACAGCAATCGGCGCCCTGCCTTGGTCTGGGGCCCCTGCTCACCTGTTCCACCATCCCTCCATGGCTGACGCCTGCCATGTTCCACATGCACCCCCTGGTGGTCAGCACATGTCATAGCGACTGGTTGTTCAGTTCGGCTGTTCCGCCCTTCAGTCTATTTGCATATTAGCCTTTTATTATATAGGATGATTATCTCTTATAATGTGGAAACTAGTATGAAAGTTCTGTCTAGCTATAGCAGTGCGACAAGATTGTGGATTGCAGACATCTTGGTTAACAACATTTCAAAATAACTGCATGACTGATGATAATATTGTATCAGAAAACTGTATATGAGAGAATCCTATATAATAAAAGGGTAATATGCAAATTGATCCTAACAGCAGAGCGATTGGGGATGACTGGTCACTATGACACACACTGACCACCAGGGGGCAGACGCTCAATGCAGGAGCCAGGCTGATGGTTGCCAGTACAGCAGTGGTGGTGGGAGCCTCTCCCGCCTCCTCAGTAGCGCTAAGGATGTCCGACTGCACCTAGGCCTGCTCCCCGCTGGCAAGTGGACATCCCCCGAAGGCTCCCGGGCTGCCAGAGGGATGTCTGACTGCCAGCTTAGACCCAATGCCCCGGGGAGCGGGCCTAAGGCAGCAGTGGTCATTCCCCGAGGGGTCCCAGACTGCGAGAGGGCACAGGCCGGGCTGAAGGACTCTCCCGAGTGCACAAATTTTTAATGCACTGGGCCTCTAGTGTGTTTATAATAGAAAATGTTGATATTAAATATCAAAACACAAGTATAGACAATGCTTGTATTTTGACTATTTTTAAATTCAGCAAATTAGAGAAATAAAAACAGTAGGAGTTTTAAAGTGTGTTATTTTTATAGAGTGCTGTATTGCAAATGCCTTAGCATTCCAGTCCTATGTCCTCTCTCAGAAATCAGCCGTGACTTATGATTCTGGTTATATATGTGGTAGGACGTGCACTACTATAGAGCTGTGTTCTTGCTTTCCTTGTACCATTGATATGTTGCAAATTTTAGCAAATTACTGAACCCAAATGGGCCTCAGTTCCCACCACAGTGAGAATTAACGCAGAAGATGTAGGTTGGTGCCAAGACCGGTTTGGCTGAGTGGATAGAGTGTCAGCCTGCAGACTGAAAGGTCCCAGGTTTGATTCCGGTCAAGGGCATGTACCTTGGTTGCGGGCACATCCCCAGTGGGAGGTGTGCAGGAGGCAGCTGGTCGATGTTTCTCTCTCATCGATGTGTCTGACTCTCTTATCTCTCTCCCTTCCTCTCTGTAAAAAATCAATTAAAAAATATATTAAAAAAAAAAGAAGATGTAGGTTGAAGTGTATTGTAAATTATAGTGTACATTGTCAATACGAAGGATTGCTATTGGTCAGTGCAGGAGAATGCTAATTAATTTTTCAATTTCAGTTTGTGGTTCAGTATAAGTTCATATATTTTGAATTATATCTTAAATCAAGGTCTCAACTGATTACTCTGCAATGTTTTTCTGCTTTACCTTTGCACAGTTTATAATAATAATATGATTTAGAATGTGTGAATGTAAAGTGAACCCAAGCATTTAAAGTGCTTTTCTGTTCAGTGTTTGGTGGCAATAAACGGGTTCAGAGTGGGGGACAGCCTCTGTGTTTAACGAGCATGCTCCTCTCTCCTGTATTTGCAGGTTTTCCATTGAGAAAGGGATTGCTGGCCAGGTCGCGCGGACGGGGGAGGTGCTGAACATCCCGGACGCCTACGCAGACCCGCGCTTCAACAGGTGCAGCAAGCAGCTCTGTCCCCCTTGGCTTCTGCCCTCCTGCTGAGGCCCTTGGCTGAGGACACTGGGCTGAGGCCCCTGGGCTGAGACCCCTGGGCTGAGACTGCTGTGCAGCCCGAGCTCACACCCCATCACAATCCGTCCTTTCCTCTCAGCTCTGGAACTCTTTGCAGCAACCCTGTTATCAGGAGTCAGTGCTTTCAGATACTTCACAATGATGGGCACCAGACCATTAGCGATGCCCAGCTAACGGGGTTTAAAATATTATAAAAGCAACAAAAAGCAAAAGTGTGCAGTTACAAAGCTGCTTGTTTCTGTGGTGCCATCACTTTGTCCCGAGCGCACTCTGGTAGCACCTGGTCGTAAGGGCCCACTTTAGGGGGACTGTCCTGTCACTTACGGCTCTAGGGGGACCGGGTAAGTGACTTCATCTCCGAGCTTTAGTGTCCTCCTCTGTCAAATGGGTACGATGGTGCCTATCTTGTGGTTCTGTTTTTAGTTCACGATCAGAGGAAATGTTTATACCTGTCTGTCCGCTTTGCCTGGCACGCGGAGTGGGCACGGGCACGGTGGCTGCTTCTGTCAGAAGCTGTGAGGGTCGGAGCAGGAGGGCGAGAGGGTTTGGTTTTGTTCTGTTTTGTGTTTCTTCGGAGAACTAGAAACCGAGCCATGTAATAATAAATTTAATAAACCTCTAGAAATTTAGTCTTAAGATTGATGCTGTGATTATTAGGGAGTAATAGTTCAGATATTTTGACCAGAGTGTTCAGTTAAATCAAGCATTCAGTTTATTTTAAGAGACACTTACACGAAATAAACAATAGGAAGTTCTATCAGGTATTTTTTGATGAATGCCAAACATACACAGCTCGTACATAAACACGGATGGTATCTATTTTAGTGATGTGCTTTATCAATAAGTAGTATGCTGAATGTCTGCTTTTTCAGAAAAGCGCAAACTCTATTTGATAAATTGGCACGGATTTTAGCAGACACCTCACAACACAAGCCATGTGAACGGCCAGGAAATGCAGCATGTTTGAGGTGAGGGAACATGAACTTACTTGAGGGTGAGATCCCACTACACACCAACGTGAATGGCTAAGATTTTTAAGGTCAACATTAGCGAGGGCTGGCAGGGGCGAGGGACAGGCCGCTTCCACATTGCGGATGGGACGTGTGATGGGACAGCGCTCGGAAAGCAGTTTGTGGTTCTTGTGAAGATAAGCCGGTGCTGACTGTTCTCGGTCAGCTCTGCTCGGGTGTTGCCAAGAAAAACCGTAACCCCTGTCCACGAAGAGGTGGAAGACAATCTTCAACTCGGCCTTGTTCATACTCGCCACACACCGGCCGCCAGCCATTAGTCATGTTCATGAACTGGTGCATGGGTCAATAAACGGTGGCACATCCGGACCATAGAATCCTACTCAGCGATCAAAGGGCTGGACCCTGCTCCACGCAGCCCTGTGGCCGTGTCTCAGAAACACTAGCTTCAATGGGAGGAGCCAGGCACACAGATCCCATCCCACTAGTTGCCTAGTTTCACAGCTGCCTCTGTGGAATGGAGTCTTACTTTCAAAAAGTATTTCCTCAACTTCCAAGTGGGCAAACTTCTACTGAGAGTCAGAGCAGTGCTTTGGGCTTCGCCGGCCACGGCGTCTCTGCTGGGGGCTGGACAGTGCCGTAGGGAGCGGTGTGGTCTAGTCCACGAGAGCTCCGTGTGCAGACGGGATGGGGTGCGGGCCCGCTCTGCACACCCATGTATGTTTGCAAAGCAAGTTCACCTCATAATGTAGCCAAGACCAAAGGCACATGCTCTCTCACCACATTGATTCTAGTTTTCTCTGGATCAGCAGTTGGTGTTATCCCAGTAATGCTGGGTCTTTACAACGGAGCAATAAGCCGAAGGCCTCTGGTCCTGTTCTGAAAAGCTCTTGAGAACAAAAGAACAAACTGGTTAGAATGTTTTTGAAAAGGTTGAAGTAGAGCACTTTCAAATGCCACATGGTCCTTGAATTTGGAAGCTAACGGCTCCATTAGAGGTATTTGTAATAGAAGCACGTAATTTGCAAAGTAGAGTTGAGGTTTATGGTAGAATAAGTTGTTTACCTTCTGTTTTGTGTGTGTGTGTGCGCGTGGTTCTCCCCCCCCAGGGAGGTGGACCTGTACACGGGCTACACCACACGCAACATCCTGTGCATGCCCATCGTGAGCCGTGGCAGCGTGATCGGCGTGGTGCAGATGGTGAACAAGATCAGCGGCAGCGCCTTCTCCAAAACGGACGAGAACAACTTCAAGATGTTCGCCGTCTTCTGTGCGTTAGCCTTGCACTGTGCTAACGTGAGTGATGCTTTTAAATACCTTTCTCACTACTCAATAGTAACTTTAAAACAATGGCAATAAAGTAGTGTAAGGGGTGTCTTTTTTTTCCATTTAAGTTTCCTTCATTAAACCAAAAACACTCAAATTTAGAAAAAGCCATGTCTTGGAAGAAAAAAAAAATCTAATATTTTGCATTTATTTCAAGGTGTGAATCTGTTTTTTAAAAAAACAAAGTTGCCCTAGCAAGTTTGGCTCAGTGGATAGAGCGATGGCCTGAGGACTGAGGATCCTGGGTTTGATTCCGGTCAAGGGAACATGCCCAGGTTACAGGCTCGATCCCTAGTAGGGGGCATGCAGGAGCAGCCGATCGATGATTCTCAGTGATTATCTCTCATCTTTGATGTTTCTGTCTCTCCCTCTCCCTTCCTCTGAAATCAATACAAATATATTGGGGGGGAAAAAGAAGTTGAAACGAGGTGAAATGTTCAAGCCTAAGGTCTGTATCTCAGTGTCCACTGGGATGAATGAGGAAGCGCTCTCGGAGCCTCACTGTCTGTCACCACAGGGCCTCTGCGGGCCTCATGCGGAGCGGAGCCCTGAGGACGTGAGGACGGTGGTGCCCAGGAGCAGAGGCTCACCTGTCCTGCCTGCTTGCCCACCCTGTGAAGTCTCCCTTTTTAGTAGTTGAATTTACCATCTTTTCCATTTTTCCATTTTCAATGAGTTGAACATTTAGTCTGTTATAAACTAAGATTCCTTTCGTGACAGGACTGGGATTTCGAAGTTAGGGAACATTTTATTAACTTTCTGATAAAGTGCAATCAGTAGAAATGGGAGTTATACCACCTTAATAATTTAGAGAAATTGCCTTTTTGGAGAGCGAACCATGTTCCACAGGATTAATTTTGTAACTAATGGAAACGGCTTAACCAGAACTAGGACCAAAAATGGGGGGAAAACTGCAGCTCAGAGCTCCTTCCTGAGGGCACCCAGCTTCCTTTGTGGCGCCAGGGTGCCCTCTGCTGGGGGACATTGAGTGTTGCGTGGCTCATCGGAAAGAAACAGGATATCAGCTATCTTTTTGCATCAGATTTTCTCTCTCCCATAAATAAAAACAGTGACACCTTACATTTGTTTATCTTCAGAGTTGCAGCGAATGTAATTTCCAGTATATTCTGAGTATTGATTTTTATCTTTTAAATGAATCCAGTGGAATCTAAGTGCTGTAGCAACTTGATACCTATGCAGCCCATTTGAAAAAGCAATGGCAAGCTCCAGTGATTGGAAAGAGCATCATTCTCTTCTCTCTGCACATATTTCTATGACCCACCAAAGTTTATTCTAATACAACATCTTCATGCCCCTCCCCGTGTCTTCACGTGGACCTTCTGCGGTTCCTGTCTGTTTCCAATCTCCTCTCCTTGTAAGGACTCTAGTTGTATTGGGTTAGGGCCGCCTTGTTGAGCTCATTTTGCCTTAATTACCTCTTTAAAGACCCAGTCTGTAAATGCGATCACATTCAAAGGGCTAGGGTTTCAATGTCTGAATTGTGGGAACACGTTCCGCCCCTAACAGGTGCTGGGTATGGAGCTGACCCAGGCCTGTCCTGTCTCCGTTCATGGGGACCCGTCCCCCACTCTGTCCTGCAGGCCGGGGCTGTGAAGCATGTAGTCCAGTTTGAGGAGCGTGATGGACTATCACAGAGTGATGTGCTCTCGCCTCTGCAGGCAGGCACCTCCCATTCCCGTGATGGTGGCCCCTCGACGGAGGTTTCTCCATTGGGACTTGCCCCCTTGTCTCATTGTTTCAGCAGAGAGTTTACCCAGAAGCCTCTGCGTGCATTTCTCTTTCTGTTTCTCTGATTGCATGTTGGCAACTCTAGTCTGACCCACAGAGCCCCTTCCGTCTCACTGTCGTCCCCGGAGCCTTGCTCTCCGACGGCCCCCGATGCAGCATCGCTTCTGTGCCTAGTTGTTCCCGTTTGTGTTTAAGGGGCCAAGAGCATTGCTCTCCTCATTAGAAGATGGAAGCAGGGAGAGTTTCATCGAAGCAGTTTCTCTGAAATTGATTCCAAATGAGCTGAGGAAAGTGGACACGGAAGCTTTAGTTTGCTCACGGCCACACAGCAAGCGGCATTAACACTGAACAAGAAAATAGTTGTTTTCCCAGCAAACTCCTGTCCTGAAGAGAGCACTTTGGAGACAGATGTTTACCGTTGTTTCCTTGCCCTGAACCTGGTTGATGATACAGGGCAGGCAGAGGCCAGTGTGCAGTTGTCGGTGTGGATGATAGTGCAGTGATCAGTCAGAACACAACAACAGACTCTTCCACTACCCACAGCTGTAAACCTTCGCTTCTGTAAAGATTCAGCTGTTTAGTTTTCAGGATTAACTGATGGAGATTCCTGAAAACAGAAGTGTATCTGAGTTTCAACCAAAATATTAGCTATTAGGGAACGAAACTACAAGTGGCCGTTTAAGAACAGGCAGGACTAGCGTCGTTCCGTTGGGATCCACGTGCTTTCTGGCGCAGCCTTCAGCTTTCTGGAAATAAGCCTGGAAATAGGTTAAACTGAGCCAGACATTAACGTCACCACCCCACTGAATAGTAAAGAAAGAACATGACAACTGATAACATTCAGTTACAGTGATTTTATTTTAATGTGTGTCATTGTTTAATAACAGAAGGCCCTGTTTAGTAAGTATGAAAATGGGTACTTTCAAACATTGCTGTTTCAGTGTGTTTTATAACATGACCTGCCAGCATGGAGCGCGTGCGCAATTGCTAAAGGAATGTCCATGTGCTGGGCCTGAGTCTCCAGCGTTCCTGACTAACAAAGGACCTCGCTGTCAAGCTTCTGAGACTCCCGGACGGGAGGACCGAGACCAAGAATGAAGCTCAACATTTTAAAAGGAGACAGAAAAGCACCTTCCCTCTTGACTCGCTCAGTCTCTGCCTGTCTCCATTCAGGGTTTTTAATAAAAGCCCACGTTCAGGCCCTATAACAACAGCCTGCATGGCTTCTACACAGCCGGGGTGGATGTTCCGTTCCTGTAGCTGGGAGTCCAAGAGTGAGGTGCGGGCGGTGAATGCCCAGCCATCTCACCACCCAGAGAGAATGCCTGCTAAAAAGACAGCTGGCCCTGGCCGGTGTGGCTCAGTGGATAGAGTGTCAGCCTGCGGACTGAGGGTCCTGGGTTTGATTCTGGTCAAAGGCACATACATACCTTGGTTTCAGGCTCCTTCCCGGGCCCTGGTTGGGGCACGCGCAGGAGGCAACCAATCGATGTGTTTCTCTCACACCGATATTTCCCTCTGTCTTCCCTTCTCTCTTTCACTCTCTCTAAAAAGTTAATGGAAAAATATCCTTGGGCGAGGATTCACAACAACAGCAACAAAAAGACAGCTGTTCCAGGGTTACTCAGTCTTTTCAAACACACGTGGTCGTCTGTATTGTACCCGCCAGGTCGCATGGGTGGGGCTCTCCAGTGTTGGTGGAGGTGGAGTAGAAATAGGTTCAGGGGTGGTGATGGGGCCAGGCGCTGTGCTGATGCTGCCACACCAGACCCTGAGCGGTAATGACGCCACGTCCCCTTACCGTCTGCCTGCAGATGTACCACCGGATCCGCCACTCGGAGTGCATCTACCGCGTGACCATGGAGAAGCTGTCCTACCACAGCATCTGCACCGCCGAGGAGTGGCAGGGCCTCATGCGCTTCACACTGCCCGGGCGCCTCTGCAAGGAGGTGGAGCTGTGAGTTCCCGCCCGGCACGCGGGCTTGGTCAGAGAATTCGGGTCACAGATGGCTCAGTGCAGGTGCAGCTGCAGCTGCCCTTTCTCCCTTCCGAGGGGATTCCAGGTCTCGGGGTACAACTTGTCCGGGTCTCATATTTAAAAACAAAACTGAACGCAGTTTTGAAACAAGTTAACCTAAAGGTTGGCTGTTCTCTGTAGGCTTTTGTACAGTTTACATGATATAATATTTAATATTTAAATGGTATTTAATATCAGATTCTAAGTTTTCTGTATAACTTTAAATTTACAAATTTGAGAAGCTAGTAATTCAACTTTCACAATTTGTTTTCCAATCCTATGCTCCATATGCTAATGCATGCAATTGCTGGTGGTAGCACCTCTGGTAATTTGTACACCCATTGTAAGTACAAGCCAACACTGTTTCACGGATAGAAACTTCCAGAAGTGACCCAGAGCTGATAGTTGCCTTATGATTGGGCAGATGGTCGTGTTAAGTTAATTAAACAAGGAGGCCCTGCGATGAGGTGGCCTCACTGCCCTGGTGGCCTAGGTAACAGATGGAAACACAGGGAAAGCCCATGCCCAAAAAGCCAGCCACTTCACCTGAGCCAATCAGTGAGCTCCTCTCTCTGCTGCCCCTTCTCTGTGGTCTCCCCTCCCTGGATGCAGCCCTCCTCACCACCTTGGGGCTGGCACTGCTGGTTGAATTGGTGTTTGCTCAGATCAGCTCATAAAATGTCAACTATGCCTTAGTTTATCTTTTAATGGTATAATAGTATGTATCTATCTATAATAATAAAAGCGTAATATGCTAATTAGGCCAGACAGCCGAACGACCTTCCAGATGGAAGTCTGGGCTGCAAGAGCCAAGGCAGCTGCTGCAGCTCCCAGGGGTGAGCCCTTGCACAAATTTCATGCATCTGGCCTCTAGTATATATAGAAAAGCCTAAGTGACCATCTGACTGGTAGCTATAACGTGCACTGACCACCAGGGGGCAGATGCTCAACACAGGAGCTGCTGAGCTGTGGTGACTTGGCAGCTGCGGTTCTCGGGTGACCCACCGCAGGCAGAATCGGACTCCCTCCTCTCTGGTTCTGGGTGCATCACCCAAGAACCGCCCTCTCGCAATCCGGGACCCCTCGGGGGATGTTGGAGAACTGGTTTCGGCCCAATCCCCGCAGGCCAGGCCGAGGGACCCCCACGGGTGCATGAATCCGTGCACCGGGCCTCTAGTTGTGCTATATTAAGAAATGTATACATTTGGCCTTTTAGTTGTTTCCTGGCAGGAGCTCCTAACACCCTGTGATACGGGTGAGGGGGTGTCTTTCCTTGTTTATAATAAAACTCAACTGTACAAGGGTTTATGCCAAGGAAGAACCTTTAGAGCAGTGGTTCTCAACCTTCCTAATGCCACAACCCTTGAATACAGTTCCTCATGTTGTGGTGACCCCCAGCCATAAAATTATTTTCGTGGCTACTTCATAACTGTAATGTTGCTACTGTTATGAATCGTAATGTAAATATCTGATATGCGGGATGTATTTTCATTGTTACAAATTGAACATAATGGAAGCATAGTGATTAATCACAAAAACAATATGTAATTATAGATGTGTTTTCTGATGGTCTTAGGCGACCCCTGTGAAAGGGTCGTTCGACCCCCAAAGGGGTCGAGACCCACAGGTTGAGAACTGCTGCCTTAGAGGGTGAGGTCTGGGTGTCAGGAACAAGCCATGTGATTAGGACTTCTGGGGGTGCAGGAGGTGGGGATGAGGTCATCATCAAAGGCCAGTGACTTAGTCATGCCTGGGGGTGAGGCCTCCCTCCAGGAAAACCCTGAATAAGGTTTTTATTGTCCTGGGGCCGGGGGGAGGGAGCCTGAGAGCAGGGAGCCTGTGCCTCCCTCCCTTCCCCCGGCTCTTCCTGATGTGCTTCCTTCCCAGTGAACCCCAAGTAGTAAGCAGAGTGCTCCCCGGAGTCAGGGAGCTGTTGTCGCACGTCATCAAACCTCGGCTTCATAGCTAGTTGGCCAGAAATTGGGGTGGCCCGGACTTGCGGTTGTCAAGTGAAGTGAGGGGCAGTCTTATGGGCTGAGGACGGGGCCTGTGGCCCTGTCAATCCAGGTGGTGTCGGGACTGACCTGCACTGTGGAGCGTCACTGGGTGTCCGCAGAGAATTGGAGAACTGCTTGGTGCAGAAAACGCACACCTTTGGTGTCAGGAATATTATGACTAGAGGACAATGTGTCTTTTTAAAATACTGTACCATATACCACTGTGTTTATTTGGGTTAAATGTCAGCAAATTAGCAAATGAAAAATAGGTAAAAACTTTGGGTGTGTGTTTATATTTATGAAATTTTTTTGTGGATTTAAATAGGAGATAGGATAATATTCAGCTCTAAAAAATTTTTTTATAAGGTTTTTTACTCCCTTATGTAATGTATATGCATTTTTCATAATAGAACTTTTTTACTTTTTCATTGCTCTGATAGTAACCACAGCATCCCCTTGTTACAGATTGTTTGAGAGAAAGTTAAGCAATGACAGTGAAGCAAATATTGCACTAAGTTCCTGAGGGCATGAGTGGCGTTTCCTTCTGGAAACGTCTACGTCCAGCAGAGACGTGACGAGAGGCAGGAGAGCGGCTGACCCCATGTCCCTCAGTCCTCAGTGGACAGCAGTTCCCCTGCCTCCTCCCCGTTAGCATGTGTCCTGATGTCGGAGTAAACGAGCCTTCTCTGCGTTTCTTTTTAGGTTCCACTTTGACATCGGTCCTTTTGAAAACATGTGGCCTGGGATTTTTGTCTACATGATCCATCGTTCCTGTGGGACGTCCTGGTACGAATGGCCTAGAAACATCCTTTTAGACTGTTGCGTGACATGGCCCCTCCCTCCCTTACCTGGACGCCCTGTCACTTTGTGGGGGGGGGGCAGTATTAACACATGCTATATGTAAATTGCCTTTTCTAAAGATTTAATGTTAGAAAGGCTAGTAGACTTGGACAGAGCCGCAGCCCTCTCGTTTTCCCCGTAGCGGCTATGAGCTCTGTCCCTCAGCTCACAGCCATGGATAGAACCAGGTGGCCATTAAAATGTGGGGGAGCGAACTTAGGCTGTTTAACTGGAAGAGGTAGGAGTTCCCCGTCCACATAATCGCACACTGCTTTGAAGTGTGCTTGGGAATGCACGCATGCATTTGTATTAACCTTCAACTTCCCTGATGTGCCAGTCAGAACAGGTAGAAAGGAACAAGGGTCCCCTTCACAGCCAAGGCCTGTGCCAGTCACTTCCTGGGGCTGCTGCTCGCATCGCAGGCCCCTGGCCGCACGGCCCAGAGGAGCACCTTCCTCTCTCGCCGCCCCGCTGCGTGGAGGAGCCTAGCTTCTCTAGAGACACTGAGGCCCGTGCTTTCTCAGGACCGCAGTGACTCTTTACAAGGGGAGCACATAGGGCGACTGGCTCTGGTTAATCCTCACCTGCTCGTATATCAAGGAGGCTGACCACTTGGAACTCTTATACTCTAAGGACATGTGAAAATTTTCAGTAGAGAAAATATAGGTTACAGATTTTTAGAAGCTTTTTGAACCCTCATTTCTTTGGTATTTCAAAGAGCCCTGTTTTGTCTTGTGTTTTTGATTTAAGCTGTCTTAAAATCCACTGAGAAAATTGAAGCCCTTCAATAAGTATGAATACATGGTGATATTATAACATAACATATGATAACCATATTGTATAATGAAAATGCCATTTCTACCATGCACTCTGTCAGGATAGAGTCATCGCTACTAATAGTTTGAGGACTATTTAATTTGGATTCGTTTTAAAAAGATAATCACTCATCACCAAAATTCCCATGGCATACACATTTGTAGTTGGCGAACCTGAATATGCTTTTGGGAAATGATCAGTTCCGAATGCTCTTCAGCAGGCGGTCAGAGGTTGTCCACTGAGCTCGGGCCAAGCTGCCTGCGGGTGAGGAGGGCGATGGGCGGGAGGGATGAGGAGCCGCAGTCCGTCAGGTCCTCCCTGGTGGGCGGCCAGCACCTCTGAGAGAAGCTCTTACAGTGCCCTCCCTCCACACTGGCCCGAGAGTCGCGGGGAAGCGTGAGTGAGGGTCCCAGACGCCTGGACTCGTCCCCAGACCCTCACGGTCACGGCATTCAGTACAGACGTGCGTGCGGTACAGACCAGAGGCCTCTCCTGGGCAAATTGACTGCTGGCTCCTGTCGTCTCTTCCCACAGCTTTGAGCTTGAGAAGCTGTGCCGCTTCATCATGTCCGTGAAGAAGAACTACCGGCGGGTGCCCTACCACAACTGGAAGCACGCAGTGACCGTGGCGCACTGCATGTACGCCATCCTGCAGAACAACCTGGGGCTCTTCTCCGACCTGGAGGTGGGCGCCGCGGGCTCCCTCCCCAGGACCTGTGTCCCTGTCACCTCGGTGTCGGGCACGCGGGTGGCGTGGATGTGCGACAGGCTCTGGGACAGACCCCAGCTCCGTGACTCGCAGGAGCACGTTGTAGAGACGGCCACACCCAGGCTTGTGCCGTAGGGTTTTGAGTAAGAAGTGCAGATGCACAAACTCTAGCTTCACTGAACGATGCCCAAGGGAAGAGTAGTGACTACAGCCTTTCCTCCTTGTCAGTCTGCTGAGGGATGTAGCAGTGCCTTCCCTGTGGCCTCGTGCTCTGGGTACATGGACGCTCCCACTGATGGGCCACCCGGAGCAGGAAATGCAATTCTGACCTCAGTGCACACGCGATCCCCTCTTGCAGGAAGCAGGGCCCTGAGGGGTGTCACTGCTTCCCCTGCCTTCTCACACCTGGCGTGGGTCCACAGGGGAGGCTTTCCAGCTCAGAGCTGCTCATCCGTTCTTGCCCCGCTGTGGGCTGGGCCCGCTGTGGGCTGGACCCGCTGTGCGCTGGGGGGTCGGAGCTTAGCCCCTGCCACAAGCATTCCAGATCTGGAGCTGCCTGATGCCACGCACACCCTCTCCGCCTGGCCTCTGCGCAGCCCTCACAGTGGTCCCCTCTCTCCTCTTCCATCACCGGTGTCCTGCTCCAGGAGACCCCTAGCCATGGAGGGAAGGGAGCCCCCCTCTCTGTGATAATGAAGTTGTCTTGTTGCCGTTCCCTGGCTCATGCAGGGTACAAGACCTATGAGGTCCTCAGCCTCCCCCCCTCTGTCTCTCTGTCCTCCTCTCCCCGTGGTCCCTGAGCCACAGCCTCCCTGACCTGCTGGCTTTCCAGGAAGGCCCACCTGCGCCCTCCTTGTCTTTAGGTCCCTGCTCACCTGTGTCCCTCCCTGGGCTGCTGGGCCTGCCTCCCGGCGTCCCTGCAGCCTGCTCGCCTCTTATGTGATTTGCCGTGTTGCACATGTCCTATGACTTAGCTGTCACCCTCCTAGTTTACAATGACTGTGACGTGTTGGAATTTAACACGAGCAGGTTGCTCACGGAGGACGAGGCTGCTTTCTCCCTGGCATATCTGCTTCTCTGTCGCCAGGAGCCTTGGCTTTCTTGAATCCCCCCCTGCCCTCTTCCCAGAGTGAGGAGGGAGCATTTGACTCAAGTTCATAAGCAGGAAAGCCCAGAGGTTTAGAAGCAGTTAGACTTGGATTCAGTTTCCTGAGGAGCTGCTGGTGGGGGCGGCAGAGGTGGTGTGGCAGGAGTGACAGCTGTGGGCCTCCGTGGCCCGCTCTTGGTTTTCAACGCCTGTGCCCTGTGTTGTCTTTACAGCGCAAAGGACTGCTGATCGCGTGTCTGTGCCACGACCTGGACCACAGGGGCTTCAGCAACAGCTACCTGCAGAAGTTCGACCACCCGCTGGCCGCGCTCTACTCCACGTCCACCATGGAGCAGCACCACTTCTCCCAGACCGTGTCCATCCTGCAGGTGGGCCGGCCGCTCGCTGGGCCACACTCGGGCAGGGCTGGGCAGTGGGGGCTTCATTCTGGAGCCTGGTACACAGTCAGTGCTAGTGACTGTGGGTTTAGGTCAAGAATCCCTTGTGATGATTTTGAGTGTATTTTGAGTTGCATTTGACGTTTCAGTACATGGCACCCTACACTTTGTGGTTCAGACTGTTTCTTAACGCTGGGCCTTGGACACAGTAGGTCCTAAACTGCTGCCATCCTCACACAGGGAAGCCCTGCGGACTGAGTGTCTGTGAAATGAGCACCCGTGTCCCTCACTTGGTGATGGAAAGATATGGCTGAGGCAGGAAGGTGTGCTCCGGCGGGCGGGGGGTGGGGGAGGGCACTGCGTCCTTAGCATCCCCATGGCTAGCGCTGGAGGCCTCTCGGCACTGGGTGGGTCTCAGCACGGGGCAGATCTCAGCACCAGGCAGATGTTAGCACCAGGCAGGTGTCAGCACCGGGCAGGTCTCAGCATCAGGCAGGTCTCAGCACCAGGTGGACTCCCTGGTGTCTCTGACTTTAGGATCTGGAGGACCTACGGAGCCCACTCACCTGCTTCCATGGAGATAAGAATGTATGGGCCGCTCACCCATGTGGGGCTTTAGAAACATTCTTGAGTTTACAGTTCTTTACCAACTGGGATATAAGTGTATTGTATTGCTTCGTGAGGTTTTAAATTATCAACTAACCAGGGACCCGGTGCACGAAGTTCGTGCACAGACGGGCTGTGTGTCCCTCCGCCCAGCCTGCACCCTCTCCAGTCTGGGACCCCTCTCACAATCCTGGGCTGCTGGCTCCCAGCCGCTCGCCTGCCTGCCTGCCTGACTGGTCGCCCCTAACTGCTCTCCCCTGCCAGGCCGGTCGCCCCTAACTGCCCTCCCCTGCCAGGCCGGTCACCCCTAACCACCCTCCCCTGCCAGGCCTGGTCACCCCTAACCGCCCTCCCCTGCAGGCCTGGTCACCCCTAACCGCCCTCCCCTGCAGGCCTGGTCGCCCCTAACTGCTCTCCCCTGCCAGGCCGGTCACCCC
>JAWPEG010000006.1:1414300-1432527 GCA_035771395.1 Myotis vivesi
CCCCTAACTGCTCTCCCCTGCCAGGCCGGTCACCCCTAACCACCCTCCCCTGCAGGCCTGGTCACCCCTAACCACCCTCCCCTGCAGGCCTGGTCACCCCTAACTGCCCTCCCCTGCCAGGCCTGGTCACCCCTAACCACCCTCCCCTGCAGGCCTGGTCACCCCTAACTGCCCTCCCCTGCCGGCCATCTTGTGGCCACATGGGGATGGCCATCTTGTGTTGGAGTGATGGTCAATTTGCATATTACCTCTTTATTAGATGGGATGTGAAATTGGAGTTTTAAACATATTTTTGTATCCAGTAATACTTTATTTGTGGATACAAAAATTAGAATTTCATAGATACTCTTCTTTTTAAATTATCTTTTTAATTAAACTTATTGAGGTGACATCGGTTAATAGAATTATAGGTTTCAAGTGCACAACAATTCTACGCGACATCATCTGTATATTGCACTGTGTGCCCACCACCCAGAGTCATGTCTCCTTCCATCCCCATATATTTGACCCCCTTAACCCTTTACTGCGAACCCCTTCCCTCTGGGAATCCCTTCCCTCTGGTGTTTTGTTCCCCCACGCCTGGTCATTTGTGTGCCCAATGTCATTGCTGACTATAAGTAGGTTACAGTTGTTCCTGTGGAAGATAACAGTAATTAACAAGTCATAACACAAGGATAAACTCTGTGTAACTGTGACCTGCTCTTGTTTGGAGGAACTGAAAGTGTCGGGGGTGCGAGCAGGTGCCTGTCACTGGTGTGCTTGTCTCCACAGCTGGAAGGGCACAACATCTTCTCCACGCTGAGCTCCAGCGAGTACGAGCAGGTGCTGGAGATCATCCGCAAAGCCATCATCGCCACGGACCTCGCCCTCTACTTCGGCAACAGGAAGCAGCTGGAGGAGATGCACCAGACGGGCTCGCTGAACCTCAACAACCAGTCCCACAGGTGCACGTCCTGAGCAGCGTGGGGGAGCCCGGGAGTGCTTGGTGCTTAGGGGATCCATCGGAGTGCCACTGGTCCTTTCAAATGTCCTCTCCCATTGGTCGTTTGTTCCAGTCAGTGTTTTGTTTTATATACTCGAGGCCCAGTGCATGAAATTCGTGCACTGGTAGGGTCCCTGCTGCTGCCAGCCAGGGCCTCCCTCTTCCCCGGCCAGCCCCACCCCCTGGTCAAACTCTCGGACAAACTCCCGGTCGAGGGGACAATTTGCATACTATGCTTCTATGCTTTTATTATATAGGATTGAGATTTCTTTTTGGCTCATTATTATAGCTTCTGTATCTCTCGTAAAATTTCCCAATTTCTTCACCCCTTGTAGCCAAATATGTATTTCCCTGAAGGTTCCCACACACTTGTCAGTTATGTTAAGTCCTCATCTGTGAACGGAGTGGCAGTGCCTCCCAGGTGTGCTGTCCAGAGGGCCTGGAGCTGTGCAGACAGCTCTGACAAAGCAGAAGCCAGATCTGCAGACCTTGACCCGACATGAGGCTCCCTGTGTTATTAAAGTGACAGCCGTCAGACGGTGCGCGGTGTTAGTGTGGACAGACAGGCCCGCGTGTGCAGGAGGCTCACGCTAGACTCACGTTGGCGTAGAAAGTGGCTGCAGGCTGAAGCCCTAATTCCCAGCACGTTACCACTGGAGATAGGACTCTTAAGGAGAAATTAAGGTAAAATGAGGCCATGTAGGTAGGCCCTTCCCCAGTATGAGTGGTGCTGCCGCTCTGTGCCCCGTGCCCTGGAGACCCCGCCTCGTCACAGGTGGGCAGTGCTGACTGCTCTGTGTCCTCTGTTCTAGAGACCGCGTCATTGGCTTGATGATGACTGCCTGTGACCTTTGTTCTGTGACCAAACTGTGGCCAGTTACAAAGTTGACGGCCAATGACATTTACGCAGAATTCTGGGCTGAGGTAGGTCGTTGGTTTTCATATGACTATCAATAATGTCAAGAAATGGGAAAACGAAGAGCAAGTAAACATGTGGGTGATTTAGTAATTACGTTAGCTGCTCACGTTGCAAGCTATTTCAAAAGGCTGCGGTCGGTCACACACCGACGGGCTCAGCGTTCGCACAGAAGGTGAGCACAGGGGTTGCTGCATCTGACGAGTGTGTGCGTCAGCTCTGATTCACCCGGAAGGGACTGCTTCCGGACAACATGACAGTTTTCCTCGTGGAGGAATGGTTTGTTCGCTCAGGAGTAATCATGCTCATCTGTCGGGGACAGGCCCTGTCCAGGCGCCGGGGGGACTGCAGTTGTGGGCAGTGCAGGTAGAAATGTGAGGGGGTCGCGCTGTCCCACAGGCCAGGGGCGGTCCGCGCTCCTGTCCACAGCGAGTGCCCGACATTCCCGGCCTGGAAGCCAGCGTGGGAAGCACTGGTATGTGAACACCTCTCCTGACGGAGACCTCAGCTTTCCTCTGAGTCGTCCCGGAGCGAGCAGCTTGCCCTCTCCTGTTGGCATGTCGTCCCCGAGCGAGCAGCATGCCCTCTCCTGTTCCCGTGTCGTCCCCGAGCGAGCAGCATGCCATCTCTTGTTCACGTGGCTCCATAGTCCGAGGCCCTGCCTGTATGACAGCGCTTCTGCTCATGCTGTTCACAGGCTGCTCGCCCAGAGCTGGCAGCACAGCCATCTGCAGTGAGCGTCTGTGGCTGGGCCTTTACGGCGACGCATCTGCACCAACACGCTCTGGACTCGTGTCCCTCCCGTGGCCCAGCTTCACCCGCTCGGCACGGGAAATACCACGGGAAGCGCCAGGGGACGGGCTTGGAGTTGCTCCATGGTTCTCTCCACGCCTCTGATGACGAAACGTCTGCCTCCTGCACAGGGAACAAAGGCAGCTGGGTTCTGGGCAGTGCGTGCAGAGGGGCCTCAGGGTAGAGACCAGAGGGCGACGCTGCGGTTTTCACTGTTGGGCTTTGTCATGTCGGTCACCACAAGCAGGTGCATCGTGAAGAAACGAGTGACGGGAGGGAGGAGCTGTGAGCACTGCGCCTGCTTGGCAGTGAGAGACATGACTGTCCTGCTCCTTCCAGGGCGACGAGATGAAGAAGCTGGGGATTCAGCCCATTCCCATGATGGACCGGGACAAGAGGGATGAGGTCCCGCAAGGCCAGGTATGATGCGGGGACGTCCAGGAGCATGAGGCGGCCGTGCCGTCGGACATGGATAAAGCATTCCCACCTGTGTCCCTGTGCACGGCGGCTCCTGCGGGCCTGGCAGCTCATGCAGGAGCGTTAGTGCTTTATCTGCGAGCGCCTGACAAGCCTCCTCTCTGCCCTTGACTCACTGCCCGAGCCGAGCCTGCGGGCTCAGAGCTCCGGCGCTCCCTCGCAGTGGACGCCGGCCGAGCCTGGCTCTCCGGGCTGGTGCTTCCACCCTGTGCAGTTCCCAGGCTGCTGAGACCCTGGAGGCTGAGGGCAGGGCGGGGGTGTGGGCAGGCAGGGGGTCGTGTTCAGAGGGCGGAACCGTGAGCCACGCGGAGCCTCCCCACTGAGGGCGTGTGGGGAGCCTAAGGACCCGACTGGGAACCCGAGTCCACGCCCACCTGTGGGCAGGCCCTCCCACAGACGCTGTGCAGTGAACACACCTCTCCTGACGGGAGATCCGGGTGGAGTAGTGCAGTTGTGAATATTTTTTTCACGCAGGAAACATTTTGTCATTGAATGAACGGGTACTTTTTGGAGGTTAGCATCGTAGATTTTGATTAGGCCCACTTTTCCTAAGAAATAATGCATAGACTTTTAGTACATTCGAGTTTTATCTCCCCATAAATTGACTACCATTCCCTCTCCAGGGAACATACATAAATACTTAACTTACACTGACTTTTTCTGTCTTGAGAGTTCTCGTGCCTTGTTAACTTTCCATGTGCCCATGTGTGGTGTGATGACTCCCACAAGGTGATGGCCTTTTTAACTCCCCACCCTCTGATGCCACAATTAGGAAGTTAGTTCTGGACAAATAGTTATCATATGGGATTAAGGGTAGAAATAATTCCAGAAGATTTACAGGATGATGGTGTTTTTGAAATATATATTTTTACTGATTTCAGAAAGGAAGGGAGAGAGAGAGAGAGAGAGAGAGAGAGAGAAAACCATGATGAGAGAGAATCACTGATTGGCTGCCCCCTGCATGCCACACTGGGGATCTAGCCCACAACCCGGGCCTGTGCCCTGACCGGGAATGGAGCCCTGACCTCCTGGTTCAGAGGTTGACGCTCAACCCCTGAGCCACGCCAGCCAGCTACAGGATGATGGTTTTGACTAAGTTCTCCAGTTTCCTACTTGGTTTGAAGGTGGTTTGTTGACTGCCCATACAAGCGTGTGTGTGTGGAGGGCGCCGGCCCAGTGGGAGCTGCAGGCTCCTGCGTCTCCACAACCTCTGAGCAGAGCCCTGTGTCCTTGGTCGGGCTTTCGAAAGGACTGCTCCCTCCCCTTTGGGCGGATGTGCACCCACACGCCTGGCACGCATGCTGCACGGACTCTGAGTTTAGGGGCTCTTTCCCGTTGTTGATGGCCCGTTCCCTGTGGGGTGGCGGGGCCCGTCTCTCCAGCCTGGCGTCTGTCTGCGGGCTCCCACGCAGGGCCCGTGGGAAAGGCTTTTCGTCCCGAGATGGCGCCCCTCGTGTCACGTGGGCTTTCCATGCATTGTCTCACCCTCACGTGGGTGGGGAGTTCGTTGGGATTTTGCTGGGTGTGTGGTTTAAGGCCGGGGCCTCGCGATGCTTTTCTTCCTGGAGAGCTGAGCGGTCATCGCAGCAGAAGGCAGAGGGCGCTGGCCAAGACTCCAAGATGGGGCTGAGTCTCCTGTTCCTGAATTAAGAGAACAGTTTGTTTTTCCCAAACATTCCAGGCTCATTTGCAGGGTGAGAGCGTTGTAGATAAAGCACTTGTGTGGTCACCTGATCCGTGACCAACTACGTTGTTTCTAAATGGCCATGGCTGTGCAGTGCTGCTCTGCCGCAGTCCTGACACCTGTCTCCAGCACCTGCCTTCTCCCCGCTCTCGTGCTCCGTGAGGCTGTTCCATGTTAAAGAGGCAGACAGGCCTCCTAGTGGCCGCGGCGAGGGTGGGAATGCGTGGGCACGAGCTAGGAAGGGGTGTGAGTGCAGGAGGACGCGCAAGGACCAGTCGCTCTGCACTTCTCTCCCCCCGGCACATCCCATAGAAGGCTATTTTCTTCAAAGACATTGGGTAGCCACGGGAAATGGGATTTGACGGGTTGAGAGGACTGGGATCCAGTGCATGGGATTGTAGTGGGTCAGGCAAGGGAGTGGGGCTGAGTGTGGCATCAGGAGAGAGAACGAGGCACCAGAGCCAGCAGGCCAACAAGCAAACAGACCCGGCCGTGGTCCCGAGCGGGAGGGGAGGAGGGCTCTGTAGAGGCAGGTGCTTGACCTGGACATGCCTTGGGGACCCCAGATTTGACCAGAGGTAAGAACGGCACCTGGATCACAGCTGCTTTATCCAAAGTCGATCCCACGGAAGGTGGTGCTTGGATTTACAGTAACTGATATGCTGTAGGCTGCCCTGGGCTTTGCTTCTAGAGTGTGTGACGCCCAGTCTCACTTAGCAAAGCGAGACCTTTAGTGTGGCAGCCAGGCTTAGGGACAGGATGTCCTGGGGGGACACGTGCTGCTGGTGGCTGACGTGTATGTGTTTCTTGCCGGTGGCTCTGCGGGCAGCTCGGCTTCTACAACGCGGTGGCCATCCCCTGCTACACCACCCTCACCCGGATCTTCCCGCCCACGGAGCCGCTCCTCCAGGCCTGCAGGTGCGTATGCCTCGGAGGAGAGACTCAGACTCTGCTCAGGCTCTTATGTGGTCACAGGTGCCCCCTTTGCTAAGCCCCTCCCCCCCACCTCCTCTGACCCCACTGGTATGTGTCCACGAGCTGTGCACATTGGTCAGCTCCCTTCCTTCCCTCCAGGATCCCTGCTCTGACACTGTCCATCCTGGGACCAGGCCTCCGGTTCTGTTCATCAGCTTATTTTGTTCATTAGATTCCATACCTAAGTGAGAGCATGTGATACTTGTCTTTCTCTGCCTGGCTTATTCACTTAGCATAGTGCTCTCCAGGTCCCTCCATGCTGCCTCAGAGGGTAGGAGAGCCTTCTTTTCCCCAGCTGCATAGTATTCCATGTGTAAAGTCATCTGACGGCACATCCCCGCTTTACCACCCCTTCTAACTGGGTGACATGATCTGCCTGAGCCTCGCTGGCCTCCTGCCCGTGCCATCTGGGACCCGGGCCCCTCCCCCAGGCTGAGGTGGCTTCAGGCTCTCCTGGGGCATTGAGCTGCCGTGTCCAGTCAGGGAGGCAAATGGGACCCTGCTTGCCTAGCAAGCAAGTTGCCAGCAGAGTCAGCACAGCCCCCAAGCCCTGGGCGGAGCCTCCGCAGGGGTAGGTCAGCGTGAGGCCAGCCCAGGGCCCGAGTAAGCAGCGCCTGTCGCTGCCCCTCTGTCCTAGGAACAACCTCAACCAATGGGAAAAGGTGATCCGCGGGGAGGAGAACCCAGCCTGGGCCCCAACCCAGCCGGTGGCCCCCGGCCCCTCGGAGAAGCTGCCTGTGAAGACGGACGACTGATGGCCCGGAGCTGCCCCACCCACAGACGCTTGTCTCGCTGCTTGGACTTTTCTACCTTTTATTTTTGTGGGAAACCTACACCTGGCGACCGGGATGCCAGCCTCGCGCAGAAGGTACCATCACGTGACTCCGCCCGCAGCTGACTCCTGCCAGGCTCACCCTCACGCGTCGCTGACAGCGACCTGCGGGACTTGGGCTGACGTGGCTGAGGCCGTCCTAGGGACGCAGACGTTCTCCGCCAGGGGTGCTTTGCCCAGAGCTGGTCTTTCTAGTGCGGGTTGGAAACGGTACTACGACGCTAGTGTACTTTGGCTCTCACACCAACGTTGCTCCATGTTGTTGGCTATAAATAGGAGTTTTATGCATTCAATTGTGGCTGTTCATGTGTGGCCTGCCTGTGATGGGCGTGGGCGCAGCAGCCAGCTGCAGGACCGAGGCCACGGAGGTTCCGTGGACGCGTCTGTCTGCATCGGCGAGGGAGGAGGGCACTCATTGCAGAGCTCCATGGACGGAGCCTGGGCTCTGGAGTGTGCGCTCTGCAAGCCCTGCAGGCAGGAGGCAGCCTTCTCTCCTGGGGAGGAGCCACGAGGATGAGAGCAGGCGTCTGGTCCCGTGCAGGGGGTGCAAAGGGTATTAAATGGTTTTGTTGCGGTCTTGGCACAGTCACTCATCGTCTTACAAAGAGAACAAAATAAAAGCAAGGCATACACGCATTTTTTAACGGACAGGTTTTTATGGCTGTACAATGTGAATTTTGAATAATGATTTCTTTATAGTTTCACTTTGTGTCATGGCAAAATTTTAGGTCCACGTTCACAATGAAGGGTTTCTTCTTCATTTCATTACCATTTATTCCTCCCCAAATCAAATTAAACCTTGAACTTGAATCTTCTCTGAGTTTCCTTCCACCTGCTGCTTCAGCGCTCAGGGCCCAGCCTCCTGCTGCCCCTGTCCTGCCTCAGCTGCCTGTCAGGACGGGAAGGAGTGGAGCCAGAGCGAGGGCCGGAGCAGATTTCTTTTAAAAAAATATTTTTATTGATTTCAGAGAGGGAGAGAGAGAGAAACATCAGTGAGGAGAGAGAATCACTGGTTGGCTGCTTCCTGCACGCCCCACACTAGGGATCGAGCCTGCATCCTGGGCATGTGCCCTGAATAGGAATGGAACCGTGACCTCCTGCTTCATAGGTCGACGCTCAACCACTGAGCCACCCGGCCGGGCTGGAGCTGACTCCTGTCTTCTCTGCTCAGCGCCCAGCATCCGTGGAGACCTGTGGTGCGAGCTCCTTCTGTATGAGCGCTGCGGTCTCACGTTATGTCATAATGTAAATGTCTGTGAAAAACACACAGAAGTTACAGCCTGGACCCTCCTGCAGGGATGACAAGCCCAGAAGTTTTCCTTGGGGCCGTGGATGCTGTGTGGTTTTGAGCACACGGACAGTGTCGGGTCGGAACCTGTGACTGGGCAGTCCTGGCCTGAAGGAATTAGCTAGAGGCTCACAGTGTGAGAGGCTGGTCCATGACAAATAGCGAGTCCTCTGTTCAGGGCAGGAAGCTGGAATGCTGCCTTCACTAAAATAGGTTTTTAAAATATTCTACATACTCCATACTGTGCGCATGGTGGTTCCTATGAGCTTGGTTCTTGCAAAAATCAATCTGTTCTTTCCACAGCAGGGTTTATTTACATGGGGCAGAGAGCTGTGTATAAACACTGTTCTCTTAAAATTAACACTATGTGTTCAACTTCCTCACGGGGGCTTCTGGACGAGGCCACCTCCCCTCCACGGAGCCCCGTCTGCTGTTGTAATTATACAATATGAGGGAGAGGGAAATGCTAGAGAGAAATGCCACTCTGGCTCCATACCAGATGTATGTAGCTTTACACTCATGTATGTATGTAGATACACACTTGTATGTAGACACACGTGTGCGAGCACGAGAGAAGCAAACACAGAAAAATAAAAAACAGCCACATTCTTCAAAGACTGATCTTTCTCTGTTGAAACTGTATCGTTTGCTAAAGAGCTGCCTGGAGCGGCCTTGCCTGTGAGTGTCCGTGGAAGTGAATTGAACAGCGTCTCTGTTTTCTGGCCTCGACATTCTGAACCTTCCCCACCAGCTCCACCTGCAGCCACGACAGTGGGTTTTGTCATCTGATGAATGTGGAGGCCCAATTGCACGGGGTGACGATCACTTGAGGTTGCTGTCTGATTAGATGCTGTGAAAGGAGGCACGGGTTCTGCCGTGGGGACGCTCCCGTGGCTGGCGTGCGTGTCCGGGTGCTGTGCTGACAGGTTCCTACAGGACGTCCTCTTCCTGGACATAGCAGGTGCATTATGTGGTCTCTCCAGTTCCCCAAAGAAACGCGTGTGGATGTAGGGGTGAAACTGCCGTGAACTGTTGTCAGAGTAGAAACCAAGTGTGAGCGAAGGGCTTTGTCTGATGTGAACGAGTGACGCTGCCTTCCCCACGGGTGAGACCTACTGAGGACCACAGATTTGCCAAGAGTGAAGGTTCCAGGGTGACGTCATATCTAGTGAATAATCCGGTTTTGAAAAGAAACATAGAGTTGGGAGTGTTTTTTCTATGTTGGCAGATCTATAGGGTGCCCCAGAACAAGGTCTCCACGCACCTTGAGTGATTATAAAGGCAGCGTTTATTAACATCCATTTCATTTTAAAAAGCCAGCTACCAGCTGTTAAAGTGCGGGTACATTTTTTTGGGGGGGGGTCACCCGGTATTTAGCAGACAAGCTTTAGAGTTCTGTTCATCTTTTTCTCAAATCCTGTTTTAAAAAGGAAGCTGGTTTTTATCACTGAAAGTTTTGACGAGTTTCTCATTAAGGCGGTATTTTATTTTGAGCCAAATTTTCCTGTTCGGTAGGAATTGGGTGACAGCTGTGAGGAGAGGGAGAAGGCTTGATTCGCAGGCGTGGTCCTGGCGGTGCTGATTCACAACTGACAGTTCTGCTGTCAGATGCCGTAGTCCCGTGACCCGCCAGCGCCGGGGATGTTTGCTGATGGAACCGGGCTGTGGGGTTTGTTGTCAAAATGCCCCTTAATGCTTAGTAGTGGACGGTGGCTCATTAATTAGGAAACTTTAAAGACTTGCATTGGCTTTGCAAAGTGATTCTCAAAAGCGGCCTCTTTCCTGGGCAGGGATGGGGCTCGTTCCCCAGGCCGGTTATCTAAGAAGCAGCCCCAACCCTGCCCCCCCCCCCCGCCCCCCAGGCTGAGCGCCTGTGCCGGTGTCCACGGTCCCGAGGGGCTGTCCCAGGAGCGCAGGCAGCGCGTTGGAAACAACCCTCCGTGTAGGTTTCCTCCTGCATGCTTCTTAGTTTGTTTTTTAATTTCATGCAGCCGATCTCGGTGAATTTTGCTTTCTTGGAATGTTCATGTACACAAGGCCTATGGCGACATCAATCCTTAGCTACCTGGATATTTTTAATATGTTTAGTTTTGAGTATTATCTTCTAGTCTATGAACTCAAAATAAATGTTTAAGTTTTAAATAGGACTAAATTATTCACCATGCCTTGGTCCCAACCATTTTTTTAATACTGTAATTTTTTTACATGCATTTATTTATTTTGCTTTTCTTAACTGCAATTGAAGACATGTAAAGGGCTGCATCCATGGCTAACCTTGTTAAGTTGAATGGCTAGAACCATTCTCTCCTCACTGATTTCTGCCTTTTATTCGATTTTACTCGCATACACCCTGGTGACTGCCGCCAGTGAGCTGTGCACCCATTTGCAGCTCCCAAGCACTGTGCCTCTGACTGTGATGTGTGCTGTGACTTGGTTGGGTTCCAGGCACATATGCATGATCTGGACTTGAAAAGCTCTTCTATCTTTGCATATTTCCAACATGCTTTCTATACTTTGCTGAGTTAGCGTTTAATTCTTTAAAGACATTAATTTAAAGTCACATGAGTGTATGCCTTCTGTTGCGAGTATTAGTCTGACTTTTCAGTCACTGTACAATGTACCTAGGCCGGGGCCCTGTCGGTTCCTCCCTGGGCCTGTCAGGTGGCTCTAGGTTCACGTTGCATAAGTCTCTGTCCGGATCCACGTTTCGCCGATGGCTTTAAAGTCTCCTCCTAAGTTTGAATTCGTGATGCTCAATCCACCACACTTGTCCTTCCTTTTCCAGTTGGACTTTTGGTTGTGAGAAGCATTAGTTAGATGAGTTTCTGTGATAAAAATAGCAAAAAAGAAAGACAAAGGTTTCCATGCTGCTCTGGTTTTAAATTATTAGAAGATGGAACCAAGAGAAAGACATGGATGTTTCCCAAGCAGCCTTACCCCTCCACTCGATACTCAGCTTTCCACCTGCTCCGTCAGTGCAAAGCCGTGCGCGGAAGGCGACCATGACCTCGCTTTACTGCCAGCGGGTGTGGCTGACAGCCCAGTGCAGGCCGGCCGCTCCCCCAACACAGGTCAGGCCTCCCAGGCACTCAGCAGAGACTCGGCCGGGTCCAGGCGGCAGATCAGAGAAGTCAGTTTTCAGCTGATGTTTGTGAGGGGCTGTGTGTGTGCAGAAGTTGAAGTGGACAGTTTTGATTGCTATTGTCAAGTTGTAAGGGTGTGTTCTCCAGGACTCCAGCCCGCCCACAGTGCCGTGTGTGACGGGCACGGCAGTCCTCTGCCACCTCTCAGATAGCCTGCCTGGGCGGCGCGTGGGATATCACTTCCCACGTGACCCGCGGCTCGGTGTGTGTTCTGCGAGCTCGTTTATGGAGGCGTTGCTGCACAAGGCCCCGACCCGTTTCCAAGAACGCGCTCCCCAAACACTGAACAGTGGCCACCATTCGAAGAAATGCAGCATTTTGGATCTTTCTGAAAAGGAAAGGTGACTTTGCTTACAAGTCCTAGGTCCCCACCTCGCTGAGAGTCTGGGCTGACCACACCATGGAGCGCAGCCCCGCGTACCCCACGCCCATCTCCCGCCGTGGATCTGTACCGAGGCCGACGGGCTGTCTTTAGAAGAAGGAATTTCAGATGAACTAGATCCAACTGCTTGTAGTTGAGTAAATTTCCAAACATCATTTTGTACGTGTCACGGAATCTTTGTACAATGTGCAAGTGCAATAACCCGATGAGGCCTGGCCTCTGCATTTGTAATGACATGTGCTGTCCACGTGTGCACCTTCTTCACGTGCTCACCTGCAGTCTTTGTATTTAAGGGAACCCGCTCCTGTCACGTTTGTCCGATGAACAGCAACCGTGTTTTATAACCCGAGGTGAGTTGTACATAAACTCGGCATCCCAGCCGCCGGCACGCGCACATGTGTGTGGGTGCCACGTGCAGAACCCACCTTCGTTCCACAGCACATGCTTGGGAGCAGCGAGAAGTTCTGTCGATAGGTCACTATACATATGAAGTACATATATGTATGATACATGAACTATATTCAGAGCTGTTCATACTTTTAATGGATACCCTTCGGCGTGAATAATTGAATACAGTTTTTAAACACCTCCGCTATCCTGTGCTGTCATTTGTGGGGAAGGTCAACGGCCTCACGTGGGTGCGTGGAGAGGCGCGTGGGGGACGTGCGTGGAGGATGTACGTGGGGAAATGTAGCGGTTCGGCCTCAGGCTCTCCAGGCCCTGTTGCTAGGAGACGTCGAGTTGGGGCAGGTGACACTGATGTTGCTTCGGCCAGTTGTGGCGGCGGGTTGCGCGGTGGTGGGTTGCGCGGTGGCGGGTTGCGGTGTGGCGGGTTGCGCGGTGTGGCGGGTTGCGCGGTGGCGGGTTGCGCGGTGGCGGGTTGCGGTGTGGCGGGTTGCGCGGTGGCGGGTTGCGCGGTGGCGGGTTGCGCGGTGTGGCGGGTTGCGGTGTGGCGGGTTGCGCGGTGTGGCGGGTTGCGCGGTGTGGCGGGTTGCGCGGAGTGGCGGGTTGCGGTGTGGCGGGTTGCGCGGTGTGGCGGGTTGCGGTGTGGCGGGTTGCGGTGTGGCTGGTTGCTCGGTGTGGCGGGTTGCGCGGTGTGGCGGGTTGCGCGGAGTGGCGGGTTGCGGTGTGGCGGGTTGCGCGGTGTGGCGGGTTGCGCGGTGTGGCGGGTTGCGCGGAGTGGCGGGTTGCGGTGTGGCGGGTTGCGCGGTGGCGCGGGTTGCGCGGTGTGGCGGGTTGCGCGGTGTGGCGGGTTGCGGTGTGGCGGGTTGTGCGGTGTGGCGGGTTGGCACTGTTTGCAGGAGGACAGCTCAGGCCACAGAGCTGACCTCGAGCACCAGCCCAGGCTCCCGAACAGCCTCCCGTGTGGGGCGCAGTGACGGTTGCCCTCTCCCGGCTCGGCTGGTGGGAAGGAGTCCCCGGGGCGTGGGTGTGCGTGTGTGAGTTGCGGTCCTGCTGTGGTGGAGAAGGTTCCAGACTGACCTTCCTGTGCGCCCTCACGGCTTTCCCTGGGGAGATGTGCTGACGGGTGTGTCTAGTGGGTACTCGCTCACCGAGGCGGGCAGCACGTGAGCAGTATTAGGCCACAGTCCAGTCCAGCAGCCCCCATCCTGGTAGCCAGGAGCAAACCGGAGCTGAGCCTGGGAGTGAAGAGAACCCGCCTTCCCTGGGTGAGTGCCCATCACGTGGTGACAGTGTCCACGCCTCGGGACACACCAGGCCGCAGCGCTCGAAGCAGACGCTTGGCCACCTCCTCCCGCTGTGGCCCTGTGCGCGCAGCACTGGGCGCGGGTTTGGGTTCAATACTCACTTCCTGAGAAACTGCCTGAGACGTGACGGTTTAAGATAAATGTCACGCGCTGATGTGTCCGTAGACACCATGGTGCCCAGGCAGGCTGGCCTGGCTGGCTGGTCTGAGCTGGACCCCTGGGTGATTGGTGCCCGTGGGACTTCCCCGTCCGCCTCACGCAGGCTGGACAGGCCCCAGGGTTTTCCCGAGGCTGCCTGTGGGGCCCCACCGTGTTGCAGAGTAAATGGCAGTTCACGGGCAGACACTCGGGGATCCCCGCTCCCCAGGCTCAGCCGCAGGAGGCCCGCGTCCTCCCGTGAACGGCCAGGCTGTGCTCTGTACCTCGCTCTCCGAGTCCTGCCCAGTGGGCTCCTCACTGGGAACCCAGACGCCCTCCCTGCTGGAGGGTCTGCTGCTCCCAGGGGGTCAGGTTTCCTCCTGCGTGGGCCCCAGGCCAGGCCCAGACAGCCAGCACTTACCTGTGCCAGGCGCTTGGCCACGTGGATCAACTCCATCCTCTAAGGATCCCAGGAACCTGGTGCTGCTGCCTGACTGGGTGGGAGGAGTTAGGCAGCGAGTACAGGGGACCCCCTCCCCCCCCCCCCCCGCCCCCGGGCGCCCGCACCGCAGGCCTGTGCTGTGCTGACTTCACTGCCTTTGCAAAGGGCGTGGGGACTAAGGTGGACACCCCCTCCCCCCCACTGAGGCATCCCTCGGGTCCGTTCCTGCTGGAGACAGTCCTGTGGGACTCGGAGGGGAGAAAGTGAAAGCACCCCGCCTTTCCCTCTTCAAGTGAGACTTGGAATCCAGATGAACGAGCTCTTGAGAGAACAGCCTCCGGGATCAATCAGCTGGTTTCCAGCTGAAGCCAGGTGTCCTCAGACTGTCCTGCCTCAGGACTAGGGGTGTGGGGACCGGGGAGGAAGTAGGGGGGTTCGCCCACATCAGTTTTGTGGAATCTGATCAGGGGGCTCCTGGTCCCCACTTTCTCGCAGAGCTTGGAGGGGGCGCATCTCACAGTTGAGTCCCAAACCCAGTCCGTCACGGCGACCAGGTGGCCGGGCCCACACCTCTGTCTGGGGGGTGACAGCCCTATGGGGTCAGCCCGGGCCAGAGAACCAGCGCCCAATGGGAACTCACGGGTGTGACATGGAGGCAGCTTCAGAGGCGGCACACGTGGCTGGGGGACAAATGGGGTCACCCTGCCTCTGAGCAGCCCAGAGACGCACGGACTGGCTCAGGGGACATGGCCGAGGCCGGAGGTCAGAGGTCACCCGGCAGCACGGGGCCCTCACTCACCCCTCGCTCCTGTGCCCCGGTCTGCACGCCCAGCGCTCGCCTGCTCCCAGTGGGTGACAGAGTGCCTGGCAGGGGAGACCCCGGAGACGTCTGGTGGGTGTGGTGTTCCGCAAGGACAGGCCTGTCTCCCCACTGCCCCCTCCTCGGCGGCTTGCCCGCGTCTCTGCTCACATCCGCGAGGGCTCCTCGGTCTCCTCTGCTGACCCTCTCACAGCTGGGGGCCATCGTGCGGCCTGACCCGCAGCAGCGCTGGTGGTGTCTTGTCAAGCACAGGGGAGGACAGAGGGAAGGGACCTGAGGAGACGGAATTCAGTGGCTGGGACCCCGGTCTTGTGGGTGATGAGCAGGTCCCGCAGCTATTTTCACGTCTTCTAGCGCCCCGTCCGTCCGGGGCGTCCATCTGTGCCCTCGCAGCTCACTGGGTCAGCGTGCTCCCACCCCAAACCCAGCGTGGGAACCTTAGCCGGGAGAGCATAGGGCGGGTGTCAGGCTCGACACCCACGTGGTCCGACTTCTCACCTTGAGTGAGTGTGTGTGTGTGGGGGGGGGGGCGGTAATTGAACAGCCTATGGACTCCACTTCTAGGGCCGACTCGGGAGGCACAGGTGTTGGGAACAAATAAATTCTTCCTGATCTCAGCAAAGACTCTGCAGTGTCACGTGAAAGGAGCCGAACCCATTCTCCTCGGGGAGCGGAGTGGGGGCAGCACAGGCTGGACTCTGGCTGTGACCCAGTGCCCGGGGCCTCACCTCCCACCCGGGAGCCTGCCCTCCGCCCACACCGGCACCTGCCGCCGGGCAGGGGGAAGCGGGCACAGCCACCGCCTGGGAGACTCGGAAACCCTGGGGGCCCCACGTGATCTTTGCTTTCCATGAACAGGGGGTTGGAGACTTAGTCCCGATGCAACTGGTGCAACCGGGTATTTTCCTGTCAAGTTTGTGCTGTGGCTGGGCCCTCACGCATCAGCACCAGAGAGGAAGGGAGCTTTAGGTACCTGTCCCCTGAGACCACCTCCACGGAGCCCTGTGAGCCGTGGGGTGCCCCCCCACCCCCAGCTCGACCTGTAAGCGCTTCCATGGACAGAGTCCCACCTGCGCCCACAAAAATACAAGATGCAGGTACCGCAGCCTCCCCATTGCGCCTGGCCTGGGGGACAGTCCCCCCTCCCTGGGCCTGAGCCCGCCTGTGGCTGCTGGGCTCCCACGCGGATCCTCGGGCTGTCCTCCAGAGCCCTCTGCAGGGGGAATTGGTAGGTTAGTTTTCCAAGAGGAAACCGGAGATGCTGAGCTTTCTTCCCAGATGCGGGCAGCCCAGGAAGAGCAGGGCTTCCTCTGCCCCCCCCCCCCCAGTTGCGGGCTCCATCCCCAGTGGGGGGCATGCGGGAGGCAGTCGATCCATGATTCTCTCCCCTCACTGATGTTTCTGTCTCTCCCTCTCCCTTCCTCTCAGAAATCAACAAAAATATATTGTCAAGGGCGGGGGCGGAAAAAAAAAGGACACATATGTAATACCCTTTGTAATACTTTAAGCAATAAAACAATAAAAAAAGAAAAGAAAGTGCCAGGGTATTTGGATGTTTTCTCAAATTATAAAAAGAGTTTTCTTTTGAAGCTAAAACAAGCAAACAGACCTAGTACTCCCTGAGGAAGGTGAGAGGCCTGAGAGCGGGAGGGTCCGAGGGGGAGAGTCCCTGGGGGCTGCGTGTCCGGTTGCCGGGCAGCAGAGGACCTGGAGGGGGAGGGACTCAGAATGTTTGTCGGTCTCCTCGGTAACAGCAGCCCTGCCGGGAGCCAGTGGGGAGCAGGATGGCCAAGGACTCCGACTCTGAGCGTGAGTGGGCTGAGCGCTTCGGCTGCTCGGGGATGTGTGTGATGGTGGGTTGCCCGGGAAGCCCGCGTCTCTGAGCCCTGAGTGGGGAATGAGGACCTTCCTGGGGCAGCAGCTCAGCTCCGGGGCCCCGGGGCCCCGGGTTTCGGGGTGGGCCTGCAGGTGAGGTGCCAACATAGAAAACCTCCCAGCAACGCGCAGAGGACACGGCTTCGATGTGTGTGTGTGTGTGTGTGTGTGTGTGTGTGTGTGTGTCTGTCCTTGGAAGGAGGGGCGTGGGAAGTGAGGGAAGTGCCGCTGGCTTTGAGGTGGAGGGGCCCTGAGTCTGGAGAAGGGGTTCCCCCAGAGCTCAGTCACCCCCACCCGCAGCGGGCGTGGGGCGAGCCGGTCCTACAACAGCAGGAACTAGGGGGTGTCAGTAACTGGGGAGCCTGGACACACCGTTCCCCCAAAGCCTCTGGAACCCTGCCAGCCCCCCCCACCCCCCCATGGCCCGGTGCCACCCGAGCCGAGACCCAGACCCTCCAGGCCGCGGTTCTGACCGGACCTGCAGCTGCTGCCACGGGGCACCTGTGTGTGGCTCACTCATCAGATGGCCGTGGGAGCTGTCACTCGGCCTCCTTCCTGAGAGAACCCCTGGGTCCTGGTTCAGGGCCGTTGCTTCTGGGCAGAGCTGGTCTGATGAGCGGGTTTAATGTTTTCCTCTCGGTCCCTGCGCTCCTCCTCTGGGAACGGGGTGTCCGTGGGGCCACCGCGTGGCTGCCCGATGGTCCAGGGAGCGAGTGGCCTGAGGTCCCATCTTCCCTGTGCAGTCCGCCGGCCGTGGACACACCGCGCGGCCTCAGCTGTGGACGCGCTGTGGGACGTCAGGAAACTGCTGCGAAGACTCGAGAAAGGCTACCTTCAGGACATTTCCCTCCACACCACGGGGCACCTGAACCCCAACAACCTCTACAGGCCCCCCGAGAAGATCGTCCATCACTGGCGCAATGCCTACCCGCCTGCGGCGAGGAGACGCCCGGCGAAGCCGTCGGAGAAGAAGGTGGCCACGATGAAGGATGCGCTGGCCCATTTCACCATCAACACAGCGCTGCGCCCCAGCGAGGCCCCGGGCACGTCGCTGTTCCGCTACCTGCACCCCCTGGCCCCGGCGCCGCCCCCCTCCGAGGGGGATGTCGCCCCGCAGCCAAGTGGGGGGGCCGGGGGCTCTCCCCCGCAGTGCAGGAGAGGGGAGCTCACGTGGCCGGAGGTGAAGGTGCTGAAGCTCAAGGCCGCGCGGTCCAGCCGGCAGTGCGTGCTCTCCCCCGAGGGCAGGGACGAGTACTGCTATGTCACCTCCCACCTCGCGGGCCTGACCAAGGCGGACAAGTACGAGAAGTTCCTGTATTTCCAGAGGAAAGTGCTGGCCACGCAGGACCTCCTGGAGAGCGACTTCACGGGGGCCAAGGCGGCGCTGCGCCTCGAGAAGAAGTTGGAACAGGTAAGGGGGTGCTGTGGGCACAGGCGCCCATTGCCCGGGTCTCATGCTGAGGGAGACACACCCTCCGACACCTCCGTATATCCCCAGGCAGAACGTGACAGAGAACATCACTGGGATGTAGATGGTGCCAGGCAGGCTGAGATGATGACTGACAGGCAGGTTGAGATGGTGACTGACAGGCAGGGTGAGATGGTGACTGACAAGCAGGGTGAGATGGTGACTGACAGGCAGGGTGAGATGGTGACAGGGAGGGTGAGATGGTGACTGACAGGCAGGGTGAGATGGTGACTGACAGGCAGGGTGAGATGGTGACTGACAAGCAGGGTGAGATGGTGACTGACAGGCAGGGTGAGATGGTGAC
>JAWPEG010000006.1:1434462-1498975 GCA_035771395.1 Myotis vivesi
GCCCTCCAGGGTGAGTGCGCCCTCGGGGTGAGTGTGCCCTCCAGGGTGAGTGCGCCCTCGGGGGGGGGTGAATGTGCCCTCGGGGTGAGTGTGCCCTCCGGGTGAGTGTGCCCTCGGGGTGAGTGTGCCCTCGGGATGAGTGTGCCCTCGGGGGTGAGGGTACCCTCGGGGGTGAGTGTGCCCTCGGGGTGAGTGTGCCCTCGGGGTGAGTGTGCCCTCAGGGGTGAAGCCGAGCTGAGGTTGGGTGGTGCCCACAGCCGCGGTCTCTGGTTCTGAGTGGCACTGAATATCTACACGCGGCCATCTTTGGCCACCCGGGCAGGGCACATCCCCGACCCCCCCAGGGGCGTCCGTGTGGCAGGAGGTGCCGTGTGGACTCCTGTCCGGCAGTTTACGGCACTATCCTGAGGGGACCGATGGCTCACACTCAGATAGGCTGCCAAGAAGCTAAGGTCGAATGCCTTTAACGTGTGTCTTGTTTAGTAGAACGCTGAAATATTTTGTATTTTTTACAGTGATCGAAACTGACATCCTTAACCTCCACATTACTTATACCTGCAAACCCCCATTGTGCTGCTGGCTCAGAGCAATCTCCGCAGCCCCTCTCTCCCCGTGCAGGATGAATACGAGCTCTACATGGCCATCCTCCTGAGCGCGCAGCCCACGGACCAGTACCAGGTACCTCCTCACGCAGGGGCCTCGCAGGCCTGTACTTCCTCATTCACCAGCAGCAGAAACATCTGGAACCCAAGAAGACCCATTCGTGCCTACATCATCTAAACCATTAAAATATATATATATTATTGATTTCAGAGAGCAAGGGAGAGGGAGAGAAAGAAACATCAATGATGAGAGAGAATCATGGATTAGCTCCTGCATGCCCCCTACTGGAGATCAAGCCTGCATCCCAGGCATGTGCCTGGAATCGAACCCAGGATCCTTCAGTCCTCAGGCCGATGGTCTACCCACTGAGACAACCAGCTAGGGCTGTGCCTACATAATTTAGAATAGCTACACCTTGGACTAGCTGAGGGGCATTATGGGTAAAGAATTCACTTTTCACCTTCTGCTCATGGTGAGGGGCAGGGGTGGGGTGGGGCGCACAGCCATCCCCTCTCCCTGGGCACAATGTCTGCTCTCGAGCTGGTCCACGGCAGCGGCCGTGCTTTTGGGACAACCTGATTCACCAGATGGGCACGGGGCTGGGAGGGAGGGATGGGGTCCTGCCGCTGCGTCTGCCCTGCTTCTGACCAAGCCTCTGCCCCATGAATAGGGGGGCAGTGAAGGCCCCGGTACCTCTGCTGCCCGGGCCTGAAGCGGAGCCTCTGGCACATGGGCCTGGGCTTGGGAGGGAAATTCTGACGGCTCCCCTTCTGGGAGAGGCCGTGGCCGTCACGAGAGCTGTCGGTGACGACCAGCAAGCATGTCACTGCAGGGTGTGAGGGAGGCCCCTGATGCTGCTGGGCCGGGGGCGGGGCCTGCCGGAAGCATCAACCAGCAGGTCCTCCCACGCACACCAGCAGGAAACCCGCCATGCACATTTCCTGTAAACGAAAGCCTGAAAACAGCGAGAAGTGTGTTTTCCGGATCTTCACGGGACTAGCTGTCCCTTGTCCAGTGTTTCCCCACACCCCAGTCCTCCCCACGTACCATTGTCATTGGAATTTAAATATCTTTAAAAATGGATTTCAGAGAGGAAGGGAGAGGGAGAGAGATAGAAACATCCATGATGAGAGAGAATCATTGCACGCCCCCTATCGGGGATGGACCCTGTAACCCGGGCCTGTGCCCTGACCCGGAATCCAACCAGTGACCTCCTGGTTCCTAGGTCGACGCTCACCCACTGAGCCCCGCCAGCCGGGCCGATTTTCACGTGAATTGATGTCTGGGCTCAGGACAGCCTGGTTGCACTGGACTAGCCAGACAAGGGACCCCCCTCCTGTGTGTCCACGCAGACTCTGCTGGAGGAGGCCAAAGGGCTGGCAAGGAGCTCGGTGAAGACGGTGGATGTCACCCGGGCCCGGGAGGAGCTGAGGGCACTCGTGGCGGCCACCAACGCGGCCCTGGAGCACAACGACAGGTGAGGTCACCGCCTCACTCCCCGCTTCTGCTCTCGCCGTTTACGGTGTTTACAGCGTGTGACGCGCGTATGTTACTCTCACTGTTTACGGTGTTTACAGTGTGTGACATGTATGTTACTCTCACCATTTATGGTGTTTACAGCACATGACACACATATGTTACTCTCGCCATTTACAGCGTTTACAGCGTGTGACACACATATGTTACTCTCACCATTTATGGTGTTTACAGCACGTGGCATGCATATGTTACTCTCACCATTTGCAGTGTTTACAGTACGTGACACATGTATGTTACTCTCACAGTTTACAGTGTTTAGTGTGTGACACGGGTATGTTGCGTCCTTCCTGCATCCCCGGGTGAGGTGCGGCCTTTCCCTGCATGCCCGTCCCCCGCCTCTTCACACACCACCCCGTGGGCCCAGGACCTCGAAGGCCTGGCCTTGCTCTGGGAGGGGGTGTCGCTGCAGTTCTCATGTCTCCTCTGGGGATCCCCGAGGACTTCCTTTGATGGGTGGGAGCTGCAAAGCCAGCGCACCCTTGATGGATGCCCTGATTGTGTCTTTAACCTAAACCCTCCCCTTAACCTCTTGGGTACTAGTCTTTCTGGAGGAAATGACTTGTAAACGATTAAAAAAAATTAGGCAAATCTGACACTCCCAGAATATCCTCAAGAAAACAAAACAAGAAACAAAGACAAAAACTCAACAAACCCTAGCTTCCGTGACTGGGAGACGACAGCCTTCGGAAAAGTCGAAATCCCTGAGAACAGAAAGCCAGCGTCAGGTGCCAGGAGGTCATGTCGCCATGTCGCCCCCTGCTCAGCTGGGAGAGCCAGGCGGTGTGGGGGGCGGAGCATGGAGCCCTGAGCCTCAGCCTCCCAAACCAGGGCCCGGGATTGGGGCTGTGCCCAGTGAGGAGGCATGGGGGTTGCTGGAGCCCTCCCAGAGCGCCCGCCTGTGTGAGAGAAACATCCCGAAATGACAATGATAGAGGTGAGAAGCAGGTTGAATCTCTTGTCTTTTATTTTTAATTGAAATAGAGTGGGATTTGTCAGCTGCTGCTGTGGTGAGGGAGGTGAAATCTCATTCCAGCCTCAGGGAGACCTCTCCGTGGCTCTTGACATGTTTGCCCCAGAATCTAAAATGCTAGGTTTGTGCCTCCTTGTTTTTTAGGAATTCAAGTCGTAAAATAATACCGATAAACACTGTGGTAAATAACTGGTCCCACTCTCACCAGCGCCCACGTGGCGGCTCGGCAGTCGCGGCGTCTTCAACTGGACCGACCCCAGCTCTCGCTCTGCAGACACCTTCTAATGACCCTCTTTGTTGCAAAGATTAGTTTTTATTTCTCAATTTTCAAAAAGACAGAAAATAGACGAGAGGAGGAAGGCAGGGAGGCTCTAACCTGGCTGTGTTGTCCTCACTCTCAGGCTCAGGAGCGAGCTGGCGGAGGAGCGGCGGCGGCTGCGATGCTCACAGAAGAAGGCAGGCAAGTCCCCAATGTTCTTCTCATGCTCGGTTCCGCCGCCTCTGGGTACGGAGCTGCCAACCTGGCCCACTGTCTGGGGCCTCCCGCCATTCGTTATGGTGAAGGGTATTTTTTTTTTCAGAGAAATGATCACATTTTACTGATTTTTCCCATCAAGTTCTTTAGAAACACAGTGAGTTTAATTTGATTGAAGTGTTTTTTAAAATATCTTTTTATTGATTCCAGAGAAAAATAGAAACATCAGTGATGAGAGAATCATGGATCGGCTGCCTCCTGCACGCCCCCTGCTGGGAATCGAGCCCACGACCCAGACATGTGCCCTGACCAGGAATTGAACTGTGACCTGGTTCATAGATCGCCACTCAGCCCCAAGCCCGCTGGCCGGGCTGTTGGCAGTGTTTTCGCTGAGGTCCTTTAGACACGGCGTGGTTGCCCCGAGAGCCTTGTCAGGGAGCGGACCGCTCTCCCCGCGCCCGTGGTCTGGCAGCCTGTCGGCTCCTGTCCCCAGAAACAGGGAACACGGGCCACTGTTTCCTGCTCTCTCAGGTCTGTGTGGTTTCCCGGGGACGAAGTGGGGACCTTGTGTAGAGTCAGGTCAGGTTTTGACGAGACACTGGGAGCAGATCCTGAGGACCCTGACGTAGACTCGGGGTCTGGCCCAGGAGGACGGCGAGGACTAAGGGGTCTCCCCTGCAGACGGGGTCTAATACACGACAGATGCGAGCGTGGCCCGGGAGCTGCTGTTCAGAGCCACCACGTGGGGATGACCTGGGAGGGGCCGAGGTCTCCTGTGGTAGTCAGGGTCGCGGCAATGAAGACAGCCCATTCTGGTTTCCAGAACCTTCTCATTCTTAGTCCCGGCTCAAAGAAGTCAGCTTTCCAGACTGCGAGGAGTTTCTAAGGCTGTCCATGCTGGAGACACTCTCTGCCTTGCACACACATTCTCCATCTCTGCCCATTGCCAGGATCCCCTCCCAGGGCGCCTCCGTGGCGGTATCGTGGCCTGGCCATGTGGCCCGGCAGCGTGGCCTGGTGATGTGGCCCAGCAGCATGGCCCGGTGATATGGTCTGGCAGCGTGGTTAGGCTGTGGACTGGCAGTGTGGCCCGGCAGCATGGCCCGGTGATATGGGCTGGCAGCGTGGCCAGGCTGTGGCCCGGCGATGTGGCCGTGGCCGTCCAGGTTCCGAGCTTTGTTATTTCGGCCTCAGGAGCCTCAGCTGTGAGTTTCAGTTGGTGAGTCGGAGCAGGTAGTGCTTCCCCCTCAGGTGATTGAGGAGGAAACGTGCAGACTGACCACGGGAGGCACAGAGTCTGGGGCAGCGGGATCACTGCCCATACATCTTCTCTGTGTCCTTGTTTCTTGTGAGGAAAACACACAGTTTGTGGCAAATGGATTACATTTTACAAATATTGATGCATTACATACATATTAAAATTTACCATAAAATTAGATGCACATTTAATATGAGTAACTACTCAAAAGCAGCTCCGTGAGGTTCTTCACTGTTTACACCGATTCCGTCCGATGCCCTTTCCCTCCATGTGTGTTACACACCACTCAGGGACTCACATGGGACCATGGCCCTCACAGACCTGCCTGCATTGAGCTCTGAGCAGACTCACCCTCGAGGTTCCAGCCAGAGTCCCTGGTCTTCCTGCTCCTCGTCCTTCCCAGGGCAATGCCTCACCTGCTCTCTGTCTGTCTGTCTGTCTGTCTTCCCAGGGGCAGTTGTTTCTCTCCAACTGAAAAGCCCTCCACTGATTTCTTTTTTTNCTCCACTGATTTCTTCATGCAGGTTCTATGCCTTTTCAGATGGGCCTCCCCCTTTCCCAGCATCACCTCTCGATGTTACGCCCTGGTGCTCTGCCCCACCCCACAGGGTAACCTGTTCAGTGAAAGTGCCAGATCCCGCTCCTCCAGCTCCCCCGCCCCTTTGCTTGTTTAACTCCTTCCTGTCTGTCAGGTCTCAATGTAGTCCCACCCCTCTGGCTAAGTCGCCCTGTGTTTTCCCCATTCGGTCTTAGCTGCTCACAGTGGCCACCCGAGAAACACTTACTGGTACATGAAGGCATTAAAGGACGACACCCCATCCCTCAATCCCATCATTTTTGATGGCGTGCTTGGAGTTTGGGCTACATTATATTTTATAGCTATAACAGATTAGTGGTGTAAGACATAATGTTGTTAATAATGCATAACATTATCACTGAGGGCTATGATATTGAACACAGTAATGCTTTGCTTTTAAAAAATATCTCCAGAATCTTCTGAGAAACACGTGAGCAAGGAGGAGGAGCACCTCACGCTGACCGACCAGGTGGAGAGGAAGAGATGCGAAGTACTCCAGAAGCTGGATGAGATCCAGGCTCTGGAGCAAGAAATGAAAACCACCCTGGTCCACACTAGGGTTTTACAAATCACCGAGAGCAGGGTCAAGAGCATCGAGGTATGCGAGTTCCTTGTTGGCATTGTTCCTTCTCTTGCCAACCATTGCAACCACGTGAAGTGATCTAATTTGCAACAGGATAAACAATTACATAAAATTTGGTGCAAATATATTTTTATTTAAAAGCTAGAGGCCTGGTGCACAAATTAGTGCACAGATGGGGTCCAGCTGGCCCTGCCCCGATCAGGGCCAATCGGGGCTGGGCTGGTGGGGAGAAGGGCTGAAGGAGGTTGACCAGCCAGCCCTGCCCCAGATAGGGGTGGGCGGGCCGATCAGGGATGGGGCTGGCCAGGAGGAGGGGCCGAGGGAGGTTGGCCAGCCATCCCCGTCCCCTGTAGTGCACTTCATAGCGACTGGTCATTCCGGTCGTCCTGGCCGTTCCGGTCATCCTGGTTGTTCTGGTCGCTTAAGGTTTCACATGTATAGACATTTGTAGCCAGTGATGAAGACATGCTTAGAATAATTAAGAGATCTAAACAAACAAAACAAAATGAAGGTGATAAACAATTCTGTAGAGTTCGGTTAAGGGTCAAATCTCTTTCAGGTCCGTTGAAAAGTTTAGTGTTTTGTATAGAAAAGTCTTGTTATGGAATGAACGGTCATCATTTAGTGTCGAGTGTGTCCTAAGTAGTTTAAGTGTGGCTCAGAGCAGCCAGGTGACCCGCCCACGATGGAACCGTGTAGAGGTGACAAAGTTGGGTTCAAGCTTAATTCTGTTGGGGCTCCAGCCCCTATAATTTCTGCTGCGACAGGTTGGCCTCAGAGTTAGACTGAGTTAGCTGTGCGGTTCGGCGGGCAGAGAGGACTGAGTGAGGGAGGGCCACTGAAAGGGAGTCTACTGAGTTAAAAGCAGTTTTTGACAATGATTGTGTCAATTTTGTTGAACAATAATATATTGTACATTATAGTCTGTTTTAAAATGCTATGGTGCCTGTGTTATCTCTTCACTTTTATTTGGGCAGAATCTGACTCAATTTAACCTCTAGTTACGGAGTTTATCATTGACATGGGATTATTCTTTCTTATTGTGGTTACATGGTTACTTATATTTTGCCAGCACCACTTTTTCTCCCTTTTAAGCAGAATTATAAAGTATATGGGAAGGTGGTGGTGGTCCAGACTTTCTTTGATGTCTCTTTCTCTCTTAAAATCATATGTTCAGATTTCCTTCTGTGTTTTCCTTTAGAATCTTCTCTCTCTCTCTCTCTTTTTTAAAAAAACTAAATAATGTCCTGAGAACAGATACTAATTTATAGTTGAATTTTTAAACTGAAAATAATAGAGTTATAGCTTTACATATTATAAACATGATGCCAAAGTCATATAAACTTTCCTTTCATAATTACCATCTCTTTAAATGTGTTGAATCAATGAAATAGAAGACGCCCTGTAATGATTCCATATCATGAACTTATATTAGTTTTTTTATTACTCATACTTGGCTCCTAAATTCAAATAATACATTATTTCTAACCCAATGAAAAATAACTGAATGGACCAACGATGACCAATACACCAGATACTGCTGCGAACATTTAAAAATACATTTCATTTAATGTCAGCGGCCCGTGGAGATAGTAAGCGATAGCTGCTGCTATCAGCCTCCTTTCCCGGTGAGGAAACCAGGGCACGGATACGCTATGTAACTTGATTCGGGGCACAGGGAGCAGGTAGTAGTGTGAGGATTTAAACGCAGCCCAAGGTCTTAATTATATACCATGCAGCCTCGCTGATGTAATTGCCAATCCTTTTCAAGTTGGATATCTGGGAGAGCAAGTCTTTACAACCCCTGCTCATCATTATTTGTTCACAATGATGTTGGATATTTTAATTCATTGGGTTAACTACATTTTTAAGTCTCAATAACAGTACTCTTGGCATTTTGACTGGGTTTCCAATGAATTTAAAAATTCACTAGAGGCCCGGGGCACTAATTCGTGCACCAGTGGGGTCCCTCAGCCTGGCCTGCTGGATTGGGCTGAAACCAGCTCTCTGATATCCCCCAAGGAGTCCCGGATTGTGAGAGGGCACAGGCCAGGCCAAGGGACCCCACTGGTACATGATCGGGGCAGGGGAGGGACACGGGAGGTTGGCCAGGGCATGTTCAGCCCATCTCGCTCAGTCCCAATCAGCTGGACCCCAGCAGCAAGCTAACCTACTGGTCAGAGCATCTGCCTCCTGGTGGTCAGTGCACATCATAGTGACTGGTTGACTGGTCAACTGTCTGCCCCCTGGTGGTCAGTGCACGTCATAGTGAGCAGTTGAGCGGCCTTAGCCTATCATTAGCATATTATGCTTTGATTGGTTGAACGGATGACCAGACGACTGGACACTTAGCATATTAGGCTTTTATTATATAGGATTAGGGACCAAGTGGCAGCTTTATAATGTTAACATTCCCATCAAGGATCATTTTATGTTAATTTAATTTTCTTTGCTTTTAAATATTTTTTGTTATGTTTATTTTTGTGACTTTGTTGCATCTGTTACTATTGTATATGAAAACTTTAACAACTGTTACATTACAGTTTATAATCAGTTATTTCTAGTATATATGTGACTTGTTGATATTTGTATTTTTATATTGTATCCTTAATAAATTATATAATTCTGAAAAGTGAGGGAATCTTCTATTCTGAAATTTCCCTAAAATTCTCTGGTCTTTTCCAACACCAATCTCCACCTCTTCTAGTTTATTACGCAGGGACCAGGATCTGTCTGTCTGTCTTCATATCCTCAGTCACGCTTTTTCATTCATCTGTTTTAAGTGGTGTGCAATTCATATTTTTGAAATCAGAATAACAGCATAATACATTTTGTTCCATAAATGGGGAAACTATTTAATAAATATTATTAACCAGGTATCTTTCTCTTATAATCATTTTCCCCTACAGACTGAAACTATAAAACTGGAAAGAGCAAATATTATTTTAAAGAAGAAAATAGATGTAAGTTTTTGTGCATCGATGCTTTTCAATAGAACCATTTTTTCTCTAGTGCCTTCTTGTACTATGTCAAAAATCAAATTAGAATACATGCATTAGCTTTCTAAATGATAACTTTCTGTAATGCTAGGAATAGCTGGCTATGTAGATATTAGCTCAAAATTAGAGAGGTGTAAACTAATGTATTAAACAATCTTCCAAATAGTTGAATGTGTCTGTCAGAATTTACGATTTCTCTAACCCTCCCGCACATGATAATTACTTTTAATGAGCTGATTTGGTTACAAGAAATATAATGGACTGGCACCCCAAACAGCTTTCAGGGTACCCTTCCCAAATGCCTGCTAACAACTTTCTGCTTAATAGATGATAACCCTGTTTCTACCGTGTATGTATCTCTTTGTGTATTATACATGGTAGGAAGTAGAATGTTATGCCCGATTCTAGAAGTGGCATCTATTTGGATGCATTATTGTGGCCGGCGTACATGACCAGATGACTTCTAATTCTTGGCAGACGGCTGAAAACCAGGTGAAGCAGTTCCTGGGGAGGAGCGAGATGAGTGGGGAGGAGCAGCTGTAAGTCCTGAAGCTGTGAGAAAGCACTGGCACAATCGCATGTTGTTCTCAAAAACCGTGTGTTTAAAGTTAGATGTGAAGTATTTATATTCATGCGTCTTAACTTTCAATAGAAATGTTACACCCCCTCCTATGCTTAGCAATGATCAGCCCAAGATTTAAGCCTCTCTCTCTCCTCTATCTCTATCTATCTATCTATCTATCTATCTATCTATCTATCTATCTATCATCTATCTATCATCTATCTATCATCTATATCTATATATCTATATCTATATCTATATCTATATCTATATCTATATCTATCATCTATGTAAAAATAAATACTTTGAAAAAAGCTGAAGAGTCAAGGGTTGATTCTCATGGGCAGGGATCAGGAAGCTAGGGAGACTTGTGGCTGTGGGTGGCTTTTCCCTCCTCAAATTATATGGTGTTTATTGATATTAAATCTTCGAAAAACTCTATACATGCATTACTCTAAAGCAGCGGTTCTCAACCTGTGGGTCGCGACCCCTTTGGGGGTCGAACGACCCTTTCACAGGGGTCGCCTAAGACCATCAGAAAACACATCTATTATTACATATTGTTCTTGTGACAAATCACTATGCTTTAATTATGTTCAATTTGTAACAATGAAATTGGGGGTCACCACAACATGAGGAACTGTATTAAAGGGTCGCGGCATTAGGAAGGTTGAGAACCACTGCTCTAAAGCTTCTAATTGAAAAATAAAATAGCTGGTTTATATTATCTGTCACATAAGTTGAGACTTTATATAGTTAAAGTTCTTAGAGTTTGTAATACGGTTCAAATCTTACAATTTGGTAAGGCTGGGAGCAACAGAAAACCACTGGTGACTTAGATATGAAAGGGCATGTTTGTATCAACAGTCAAAAGGCAACGCGGATGTGTGCTGGGTTCAGTGATATCAAACACCGCGTTCTTCTGTCTATCTTCCGCGTTTTCCTCCAGTGTAGCTCTCCTCAGAGCCTCTCTGATGGCTGCTCAGGCGCTGGGTCCATGTGCCCTGGAGGAAGACAAGGGAGAGGAAGGGCAATGGCAAAAAGCTTCTTCTCAGGGCCAGCCTGACAGGTTGAGCCGGGCTGACGCAGGGAGGTGGGAATTGAGAAAAGAAAGAAAGACAGGAGAGCAGGGTCGGGAGGATTGCAGCTCACGAGGAACTGCAGCAAGTTTATTAACCACACAGTCCTATTCATACACAAGACCCTGAATAGGAGGTCTGTCAAGAGGAATGTATTCTTTGTTCTTCTTCATCTCTAAGGGAGGGACAGAGCAGAAGGACAAATTCTCGGTACGGCAAATCTCAGTAAATAGTTACAGATTTCTTGGTAAGTCATGAAAGGCTGTTCTCATTCTACAAAGGTTGCTCTCATTCTACTGATAACCGCCATCCAAACAAGTCTGGGAAAACTGTGTGGGTAAGGGTCCTAGCTTAGCTAGTCCCTTCAGGTGCAAGGACCTTGCCAGCTTACACCTGGTCCCCAACAGCTTCTCATCATGAGGCTTGTTTCACTGAGGAAGAAAAGCCCTTCCCGGCGTCTTCTACGCGTGTCTCATTGGTCAACACCGCGTCCCCAGACCATCCTTGGCTGCAAAGGGGTCCAGATAATAGAACATTTCACTCCCAGTTCACGTGGTAGAGAAAGTCATGGGGAAAGGGCGTTAGAGCAGGTGCTGAGTGAGCCACACAGGGGGACCCTGGTTTCACAACATGGTAGGTGCCCTCAAAGGAGAAGGAAGGTATAGAAATGCAAATACAGAGCTGGGCCGGCTCCTGCCATAGCCTCGGCAAGGAGAATAAATGGGTCTAAAGTGGAAATGCCATCTGCTCGGCCGCCACCCTCTCCTGGATCCATCCGTGTGGAGGATCTTTGCTGGTTCTAGGCCAAAGCTACGCTGAGAATATTCTCTGAAATGAAAGGGGAGCGTTGCAAAGACTCAGTTCGTGTTTTTGAGTAAACGTATTCTAAAATAGATGCTTATGTTGAAATTTTCTTTTATGCTTACTGTCCTTTTGCTAATCTAAGATATTTATTTCTTATGTATTTTAAGGAACCTTTGGGAATTTATTAAAGAATATGTAAGACCAAAAGAAACAGATCACGACTCTGAAGTGGCTGAACTAAATGACCTATGAACATCCAGAACACCATGCATATTGAGGATGTTTGCATATGTATAAATTAATGAAGATACATCTCATTTTGTCACTTTTAATTTCCAATAAAATTAACGTGGTACATGTCTCTTACTCAAGATACTGAAATAAATACATGTGTGCATGTGATCAGTTTTACTTTTGTAAACATATTTATAGCACTAGTTCTTAGAGTATTTTTTGCTTTCACTGGGTGGGAAAATATATTCTCTTATTTGATGGAAAGAAGACATTCAGCACTGTTGCAATAGAGATAAACTTGTTTTTTATTTACAAAAGTGAGCTCACATCTAGGTATTTAATAACATGTAGTCCTCTGGTTAATATCCATTTGGTTAAATAATCTTTGCTGATTGCCACCGGCACCATGCTCCACAGACGTGACGCCACCAGCACGGAGCTTTGCGCTGCGCGGTCTAAGTCGATGGGGATCTTCCTGACAACACAGACAAGGTAACATTGGCCCCTGCATGAAGTGACCCCCCAAACCATGACTTTCCGATTTCTTTAAAGAAAAAAAAAAAGAACTTCCATGAGAATGTGCCCAGGGATACAGAAAGCTCAATCTACTCGGCCCCTGTCTGGGTTCTCCTGCCATGAAGTCCGCCATCAGAGTAATTTTTCTCTATTTCTTACTGACCCGTGAAGTACTGAAATGCATTTAAAAAGAAGAGATTTAATGAAGCATATTGCACATATCATTCTGTCCTGTCATTAAGGCCATTAGGAAATCTGGAAATGTTTGCTGTGAAGTCCCTGTCGGAATATGCTGCGGGGTCAACATTACAATTGTCATCCGTTGGAAAGGTAGGAATGTATTTATTTTTAGGGACAAGACTTTCGGCCTAAAGATGGGAATCTGCACTAGGAGAGTCCTAGAGAACTTGTATTCAAGGCTTTCCTCATTCCCTGGTGAAATTACAGGTGCGAAGACCCTCACGCCTGGCCAATGGCTTTCCACTCTGACCGGCTGCTGGAGGTTATGCTTTAGAGAAGAAGGTGATCCATCTCAGCATGAGTTCAACAATGCAAATAGACCCAGGAATGACAGGAATCTCAAAAGAGCTAAAAGAATATTGTAAATATGCTCATGGAATTGAAGAAAGCACAAATACATGGAGGAAGAAGATAAAACACCAAAGGACCCAGTGTTACCTCTAAATTTAAAAAACACCATCTCAGTGGATGGAATGACAGCATTGCAGAGAAATGCAAGCACCAGTGAACTTGAAGACATAGCAATAGAAATATTCAACCTGGGCACAAAGAGAAAAAAGGTTGGAAAATTTAATAGAACCCCAATGACATGAGAAAATTCAAGTAATCTAACGCAAATGGAATTGGAGTACCAGAAGAAATAATGGAAGAAAGGATATTTATTGAGGACTCCATGGTGAAACAATCAGCAAATTTGATGAAAACTACAAACACATATTTAAGGAGGTAGGAAAAAACTCAAGAAGGATTAGAAAAGGCACATCATAATGAATTGCTTAAAATAAGTTATGGAAAGAAAATCTAGTAAAAAGCTGTAAGAAAAAAGACATATGAACAGTCACCAAAACAAGTAATATTACAGACTTACCAATAGAAGTTATGTGAGGCAGAAGACAATGGGCACTCTTAAAATGCTGACAATGCGGGCGGGGGGTGGGGGGGGGGAGTGGGCAAAAAAAACCCCTGCCAATCTAGTATCTACATAAAGTAAAAATATTTTTGGAAAAATTATTTTCGTACAAAAATAGCTGAGGATACTAGTCTGATGAGCTGAACTACAAGAAATGTTGAAGGAAACATTTAGGACAAAGAAAATGACACTATATTAAAATTTTGATCTACTCAGAAGAACGGAGAACACTGGAAATAGTAAACGTTTTTGTAAATAAGAAAGAGCGTTGTTTTTTAATTTATTTTAAAATTATTGATTTTAAAAGCATAAATACAGACAATGCACATGGAGTTTACAGCATATGCAAAATTCAAAGAAACAAGGGCACAAAGAATAGAGGGGGAAATGGAAGGATATTGCTTTAAGGTGTTTACACTGAGAATGAAATGGTGTGAGAGATGTTGAAGGTAGACCATGATCATATCAAGAGACATATTATAAACTCTAGAGCAACCACTAGAAATGTACTAAAACATAAAGGGAAAAGTGTGGATCTTTGAGAAAACATGCAAAAGCGCAAAACAGAGTCGAGAGACACACGGGACCATGAGTAAACGTGGCCTTTCTATACGATGCAGTGCTGTCAGCAGTGAGGAGGGCTCAGTTACTCGCACATGTGACATGGATAAAGCTCGAGAGCATTACCTTCAGTGAAAAAGTCAGGAAACAAAGAAAAAATACTGTCTGGTTCAATTTATTGAAAATCCTGGAACAGGCCTCGCATGGAAGCAAGCAGATGGGCGCGTAGGGCTGCCAGCGGGTGGTGGTTTGGCCAAAAGGTCATGAGGGGTATTTTGGGGGTGATGGACATTTGTATATGTTGGGGTGATAGTAACATTTCGTCTACGTGGGTCAAAACTCATTGAACTGTAAACTCGAAATACGTGACTCAATAAGTTTGTTTAGCAAAATGCTCCTCATGAGTTTTGACTGAGAGTTTCAAATATGTCCCATAAACACTGGGGGTGGTCAAAGTTGGGCCAAGGCGATGGCCCCGCCATCTTCTCTTCTAGTTCAGTTTTCTGGAACATTCCCTTTGAAATGGGGCTCTGTGCGTCCATTTGGAACAGGGAGTTGTTCGTTGTGTTGGCCACAAGGTGGCAGAGCAGCCTGTTCTGTTACAGTTAAGCACCTGGATGCAGGATTACCTTCAGAACATCGCTCCTGAGGATGAGTGTTGACCTCCGGATGGCACACTCCTCTGGGGGCAGCCTGTGGGAGGGCTGTGGTTCAGCCAGCGCCCCCCCCCCCCCCCGTGTNCCCCCCCCCCCCCCCCCCCGTGTGAAGCGCGTGCACAGAGACCTCCTGCTGCAGGAGCCTTTTCATTCACCTCAAATGCCCAGCGAGTCACTCAGGGACGTCAACGTGGAGACAGGCGACCCGTCGTGGCCGGACAGCATGTAGTGGGCACTTTGCTTGGTTATAAGCCTACAGCTCGGAGATGCGTGGGCAGCATCTGGTTCAGCTCACACCGAGCTGCCCTGACAGGTCCCCAGCAGCAGCCACGGAGCTGCGTTCCGGTGGGAACATGGCAGGCTGTTCCCCAGGTGGCAGGTGCCAGCCCCTGCGGGGGAAGGGGCAGCTGGGGGAGGGAAGGGGCAATGGGGGAGGAGGGGGCAGCAGGAAGGGGGGATGGGGAGGGGGCTACAGCGGTGCCTTCCTCCCTGTCTGGCACGGGAACGACTCTGTCTCCTCTTGGGCCAGGTCCTGCTGTCCCCTCCCCGGAAATGGGTTCCTTGGCCGCAGTCAGTCCCCGCAGCCGTGGAGAGAGGGATGAGATGCTGAACCGGAAAAGCACAGCAGCGAGCCCGGCCACGGGCAACAGCAGCGAAACGCCTCACGCTGCCCCCGGCGTGGGTGTGGGTGTCAGACTCCCAGCTGCCATCGTGGGAACAGCTCTCACAGTCAACTAAGAAGTTACTCTTTTTAAAAATATATTTTTATTGATTTTAGAGAAGCAGGGAGAGGGAGAGAGAAACATCTATGATGAGAGAGAATCATGGATCGGCTGCCTCCTGCACGCCCCACACTGGGGATCGAGCCCACAACCCGGGCCTGTGCCCTGACCGGGAATCGGACCCTGACCTCCTGGTTCCTAGGTCAACGCTCACCCACTGAGCCACGCCAGCCGGGCAAGAAGTTCCTCATTATGTCACCTTAAGTCGGAGAGGTTTGAACAATCAGAAACTTCTCCAAGCAGCGCCCCCGTGGCTGTAGGAACCGTCTTCAGAGGGTGTTTCCTCTGGGAAGCGTCCCGGCTCATCAAGGGCCATGGTTTGCTAATGTGTGAGCCACAGAGGAGAAGAGATCCGGACGCAGGAAAGTCGGTGACTGTCCTGAGAGGCTGGGCATCAGGCTGGTGCGGGGCCGACGGGGCCCTTCCGCGGCTGATGTGTGTGTCTCTTCTGTGCGGAGACCACGCAGTCCTCGGTCCTCCAGGACGGGTTTCCTGGAGGCGTGTGAGGCGCAGTCGCTGTTGCCGGGAAGGTGAGCAGCAGCTACTGTTTTTGAGGATTGCAGTGGTTCTCAACCTGTGGGTCGCGAACAATGAAAATACATCCTGCATATCAGATATTTACATTACGATTCATAACAGTAGCAAAATTACAGTTATGAAGTAGCAACTAGAATAATTTTATGGTTGGGTCACAACATGAGGAACCATATTAAAGGGTCGCGGCCTTAGGAAGGTTGAGAACCACTGAAGGGAAACACCTCTGGGAAGATGGTGTCTGGAGAGGAAGGGAGGCGGGGTGGCTCTGGGAGGTGGGGACATCCAGTCCCGAGCCTTCCTCCCGGGGCCGGCTTCCCTTTGAGAAATTCCCGGAGCGTGACCAGAACCGTCCATGTCAGGCCATGCCCCCGGCCCCCCTCCCTCCCCCAGGTCAGGTCTGAGGTCGGAGTCTCGGGCTGGCCCTTCATTCCCCGAGAAACCACAGGGCCGAGCGGGCCTCCCAGATACATGAGGCTGTGGGTTGGGGCGGAGGTGACTTCAGCAGCAGGAGCAACGTGTCAGCAGGAACCTTGTCCCGCTCGAGCAGGAAGAGCCCATCTCCCCTCTCTGCCTGCCCTGCCGACAGCCTGGGCTGAAGGGGTGTCTGGGGCTCAGGGGCCATTGGGAGCTGGAGCTGATGCGGAGCCGACCACCCTCTGCAAGGAGGACACGCAGCGCTTCATAACCGTGTGATCCCGCGTCCTAAGTACAGACACGAATATGTATTAGACACACACAGCTAGTGTGGCGCACACCGTGCGTAATACATGTACATTTATATGCAAACTAGAGGCCTGGTGCATGAATTTGTGCATTGGTGGGGTCTGGCTGGCCCCACTCTGATTGGAGCCAATAGGGGGCAGGGCTGGCCAAGGGGAGGGGCCACGGGAAGTTGGCCAGCCAGCCTGCCCCCTGGTCAAACTCCCGGTCAAACTCCTGGTGCAGGGGACAATTTGCATATTAGCCTTTTATTTATTTATTTTTTTAAATATACTTTATTGAATTTTTACAGAGAGGAAGAGAGAGAGATAGAGAGTCAGAAACATCGATGAGAGAGAAACATCGATCAGCTGCCTCCTGCACATCTCCCACTGGGGATGTGCCCGCAACCCAGGTACATGCCCTTGACCGGAATCGAACCTGGGACCCTTCAGTCCGCAGGCCGACGCTCTATCCACTGAGCCAAACCGGTTTCGGCAGCATTTTATTATATAGGAGGATAGTGTAGTCTGTTTCCCCATCTGTCTGTCTATGTGTCCACCAGGAGGTGTACCGCCCACAGGTGACTGTTACGGGAAAGTCCCGGAGAGGAGAGGCCAGGCGGGCACACAGTGGGCCTGCACAGGATGGTCCTTCAGCCGCACACGGATGCTTAGGTATTACATTCCCATCTCCTGCGCGGGCCTAACATGGCGTCCACACACGAGGGGCTGAACCTTGGGGGACTGGCGATGCGGCATGTTCCCAGGCATCTGAATCCTCTGCTCAACGTGAATGCCCTGGGGGCTGTGATGCCTCAGGCCCAGCCCTGGGGGCTGTGATGCCTCAGGTCCAGCCCTGGAGGCTGTAATGCTGATGGGAAGGGGTCCTTGCTGTGCTGGATCAGTTTCTCTAGGGAGGGCACCCTGTTGGGAGGTCACTTCAGCTGAGCACTCACATCTCCAGCACAGGCTGCCCACCAGGGGCCCGGTGTGTGGAAGGCACCATAATGACACCCTGAGATCACAGGGGCCCAATGAAGGGGGGGCATGCGGGGAGGGGCAGGGGGATCAGGGGTGGGGGGAGGCAGTTCTCTCCATGCTCAGACTCTCTGCAGCCCGTCTCTGGGGGGAGCGGGGACCGCATGGTCAGTGCCGGGGTGGGGGTGGGGAGCCAGTCCTGGGTGGCCGGGGTCTCGGCCCTGGGCACCAGTTCTCCCTCAGGAGTGGCTGCTGCAGAGCTGCCTCGAGGAGGGATTGGTGGGCAAGTCCAGCTCAGCAGCAGAGGATTCTGTGTGTGTGCATGCGCGTGTGTGGGCATGTATGTGTGTGAGCATGTGTGAGTGTGTGTGAGTGTGAGTGTGTATGTGTGCATGTGTGTGTGCGTGTGTGAATGTGTGAGTGTATGTGCATGTGTGAGTGTGCATGTGTGAGTGTGTATGTGTGCGTGCGCATGCGCTTGGTCAAAAGTGTCTTCCTTGCTTCAGCAGTGAGATGGAGAACGGCACGCGTGTGGGGGGATTTGCCATTCCAGGCTTGGATATAAATATATTTAGCTCCGAGCAGAGCAGATAGAAGTGGAAAAGGCACTGCAGTGAGCAAACTAGTCGGGTGGTTAAAAAGAGCATGTGCCCCGGTGTTGCTGGTAAGCATGTAAATTAGTCCAAATATTCCGAAGAGCAATTTGCAGTATGTTCAAGGCTTACACGGTGCACGGTGTGCGCAGCTTCAACTCTGCAAGTTCACGGCCAGGGATGTCTCCTGGGAAAATAATCAGAGCCCTGGGCGTGGGTGTGGGTGTGGGCGTGGGCGTGGGTGTGGGTGTGGGGGTCCCTCTGCCTGGAGCCCTGGGTGTGGGCGTGGGCGTGGGCGTGGGCCTGGGCATGGGTGTGGGTGTGGGCGTGGGCGTGGGTGTGGGTGTGGGGGTCCCTCTGCCTGGAGCTCTGGGTGTGGGCGTGGGCGTGGGCATGGGTGTGGGCGTGGGCGTGGGCGTGGGTGTGGGTGTGGGTGTGGGTGTCCCTCTGCCTGGAGCCCTGGGCGTGGGCGTTTGTCACGAGGGTCAGTATCCCTCCACGTCCGACCTTTCCGATTCAGCGTGGAGTCTGTGTTCCTTCCCTCGGCGTATGTTATTGTTCTCACCAGGGCTTGGATTCGGCCTTCGACCCACCCCCATTGCAGGAGGGAAGAAAAATGGGGAAAACCAGCATTTGAGCCTTTTAAACACATATTATTTACCTTAACTCTTCACCGTGAAATCATTTTAAAGTTTGAAAGGTAACACATGCTTACACACACACACACACACACACACACACACACACTCAATGCTCACACACACTCACACACGCTCACACACATGCTCACACACACACTCACACACACTCACCACACGCTCACATACATACTCATGCACACACACATGCTCACACACACCACACATATTCTCACAAATACACACGCTCACACACACACACCCCACACACATATACATGCACTCACAAGCTCTCACACATACCACACACACATATCACACACTCACACACACATACATGCTCACACACACATGCAATCACAAGCTCACACACATATCACAGGTATACAAACATGCTCACACATACACACTCACACACATGCACACACACACACTTACACACACTCACACACACTCACACACACTGACATGCTCACACACACTGTACCACATGCACGCACACACACACTCACACAAATGCTCACACATGCTCACACGCTCACACAATTCACATATGCCTACATACACACTCACATATGCTCACACACATGGTTACACATACACTCTCACACACATGCTCACATACATGCTCACACATACAAACACACTCACATGCTCACATACGCTCACACACACACATGATCACACACACTCACACTCAATGCTCACATACACACACAAGCTCAGATACACACATACACTTACACACACTCACATATGCTCACATACACACAGTCACACATGCTCACACACACACATACTCAATGCTCACATACTCACACATACACTCACACACACACACAAACAGGCACACACACACACACACACTTCAGCATGAAAAAAATTGGGTAAACCGGGTGGGCAGAGGGACAGGCTGGGAGGTGCTGGGCTGTGAGGGGGCCCTGCCTGGCTCTCCTTCACCCCGGAGCTACCTGTCACCTGAGCCGCGGGCGTCAGGAACCGTGAGATCCCGACGAGCTCACCTGAGCGGTGGTTCCAATGTCACGCCCATCGGGCCCTTTTTACATTAGTGACCATCGTGTCTCCCTGTCTGAAGGGCCGTGGGTTTGGTGCCTGTGCGCGCAGCCGCCCTTCCAGGTGAATGACAGGCTTAGTTCGGGGTCTGTTCCGAGTGGACAACGTGGAGCCGGACCCAGGAGGGCAGCGCCAAGGCCCGGCTATCAGCCCGCCTGGGCCACGGGCAGGGCCTGATGCGCGTGGCGGGAAGGGCCGGGGCCTCGTCTCGCTGACCTCACGCCAGGGGCCAGGTCCCACCATCCCCACTGGCCGGGGCTGAAGGGCGATTCCATCTGATGACGAGCCCCCTCGCTGTGGTTTCCCGTAGAAACACAACAGGCGAATCTTTATGGGTCAGAGAAAACCCGGGTTAGACCAGGAGAACAGGCTGAGGACGCCTGTGGCCAGCAGGTGGCAGCGCCGGGCCACGCAGAGCGGCTCCAGCCGGCCTGGGGGGCATTTGCAGAGGATGTCGGGCTGCACAGAAGGTGAAGGAAGGTTTGCAGCGAGGCCACTGCATGCTGGAAACGCCGCTGTGGGCAGCAGCGAGGAGGACCCTTCCCAGGAGCGGCCGCAGGAGGTCTCGCGGGGCCTGGCTGGTCCCCTCCGAGGCAGGGGAGGAAGCGGGCGAGCGGATCCCCTGTTGCCCGCGGATAAAGGGGTCACCGTGGATAAAGGGGTCATCGTCGTTAGGCGCTGGAGGTGCATGTCCGTGCACAAGGGACAGAGCCATTTCTAAATGCACGTCATGCGCGTGTTGCTCAGGAGGGTAAGGTCTCGGGGTAACTATGGGGACCTGGCGACTCCGCCCGCCCCTCCTCCGCCCGGAGCACAGGGCCCTGGGTCAGGCTGGTGGTAATTACAGGGCCAGATGGGGCTGCGCCTGCCAAGCGCTTCTCATTTAGTCCCCGCCTTTATCCGTCCCGAGTGGACTCCCATGATGGGCCGCCCAGGGCAGCGTTCCCACCGCCCGCCTGGTAGCAGCTCGGGGAGCACCGGCTTCGGGGCCCATGGAGGCGACATAGCGGTGCTCTCAGGCTGACAAGCTCCAGGGAGACTGTGGGGCTCCCTCCCCCAGTTCATCCTGAGCTCCACCAAAAGACACCCTGACCCCGGGGACCTGCCCTGGGGGGAGGGGGAGAGAGGGGCGACCTGTGGGCTGAGGCTGCTGCTTTCCTTCGTTAATCCTGTGGGAGGGAAAGCGAGAGAGAGAAACATCCATGTGAGAGAGAAACACCCATCAGCTGCCTCCAGCCAGGCCCCAACCCACAGCCGAGGTGTGAGCCCGGACCGGGGAGTGAACCGCCACCTTTAGGGGATGATGCACCGATCAGCTGAGCCACCTGACAAGCTGGGACTCGCTCAGAAAGGAGTTTTGCTCAAACATCTTTCTGAGCCCATTTACCCCCTTCTGAGCGAGCACCGCTCAGGCAGAGTGAACCCCCTTCCGCCCGATAGAGGGAGCTCGGGCCTGGGGGTGCAGCCAGGCGGCAGGGTGCTATTTTCTGGAATAGGCCCTGCGAGGCGAGGTGGCTCTGGCTTCTACCGGACAGGGACAGGCGCTGGTTCTTGTTTGTCAGGGGAAAGGGAAGGTGGGGACAGAAAGGTGAGGGAGGGGCCTGGGAGGTCGCTGAGAGAGAGGGAGCTCGGAGTCCAGGCGTGCGTGCGGAGACCAGCAGCTGGGCCTGGCAGCAGAGCCTGGAGGCCCCTGTTCTGCATGGCTGGGTTTTCCTGCCAGAGTGACGGACTGCTCCCCACGCCGGGGCCCACGGAGGCAACTCGGGAGTTTTCTGGAGGGAGCCTTGGTTTGGTCAATTTCACCACCTCCGGCAGCTAAATTTCCCATCGTGGCTCCTGTGATTCCTCAAACACACACTCCGCCGTGTGCAGACAGCTCTGACTTCACTCAGCCCAGAGCACGTCCTCACTGCTCCACATAAGCTCACGCCTGGCTGTCCCCTCCCGGGAAACGTCTGGACTTGGGGGAAGTGCTCAGGAGTCCTCTGGGGCCACAAGCACTAGTTCTGGGCTCCTTTCCCAACGCCCCTCCCCCTGCCCCTTCTGTGGCCGCCATGCTCACTTCTCCTTCTGGAGGTCTCTCTCTTGGAGCGGCTCCATATCCTTGAATGCACTGGGAAAGGAGAGGAATCGTCAGCTCTTTGCTCTCTTGTGCTTCTAGAAGGTTATCCCACCAGGATTCCTCAATAATCCCTTTTCTCTTCAATCCTCACCATCCGATCCTCTTCAGATCCCCAAAGGTGCAGGTCCCTGGACCGGGAGGGGACCTGGGCACCTCTTATCCTCTCTGCCTCATCCAGGGCCAGTCGGAAGTGGATGGGAAATGGCCTGGAACACGGCAGTCGCGCCGTTCTGCTTCCTGGATGTGCCATAAACGCAGGCTTTCTCCCCTCAGCCAGTTATCTGTCTTCCTTTCCAACCGTCTTACACCGAGAAGGAGGCTCATTTCCAAGGCGAACCCTTCCAACTGGCATCTTCATGTCCCTCAAGACTTTTTCCTTTTAATTGTTCTTTTTGTCTCCCTTGTATCTCGGATTCTTCTCCCACTGCTCCTGTGCGCCTACTGACACAGATAGTTCCCATCAGAGTGAACATGGCTGAACATTGGCCTGGAATGTTGTCAAGAATCCCTTCTAACACCAGCATAATGGCCTTTTCTCCGAAAATCCCCTTAAAAAGTCAGTATCTTTCTTCTGGAACTTGGCAGGAGTCACATAATTGGTTTCTTGTCTTCCATTCATGTCCCCTCCATGCTAGTCCTCATGCCTCAGCAGAAATGCTTTCTTTTAAACAAATTCATATGTCAATTTCTGTCTGAAATACTCCAATACATTCCAATTGCTCTTAGAATAAACACCAGGCTTCTTTTTTAAAAAAATATATTTTATTGATTTTTTTACAGAGAGGAAAGGAGAGGGATAGAGAGTTAGAAACATTGATGAGAGAGAAACATCCATTAGCTGCCTCCTGCACACCCCCTACTGGGGATGTGCCCGCAACCAAGGTACATGCCCTTGACCGGAATTGAACCGGGGACCCTTCAGTCCGCAGGCCGACGCTCTATCCAGTGAGCCAAACCGGTCAGGGCGAATACCAGGCTTCTTACCATGTTGTGCAAAACCCATCCCCATAGACGGCCGGGCTCGCTTCTCTGCAAACTCACTGTGTGCTACTTTCATCCTTGTGTGTCCACCTGTTGCCACCCCACCTCCTGTTCATATAGATCCCACTGGGGGCTTGGTCTGCCTGTAGTCACACCATCGACTGTCACGATCAGATCCTATTGGGTTCTTGACACCACAAAGCCTTCACATTGGCTGTTCCCTCTACTGGAATGCTCTCCCCACCACTCAGTCTTACGGTGTTATTAATCCCGAGCCCTCCAGCTTTTGAGAGAAAAAAATTCCCTGCTGTTTTAATTACTCAGATAGTGTTGGGAGCTATGTACCCAAGACAATCAATGAAGAAAGTCAGGTGGGGAACCAGACTGTTGTCAGTTTTGGATCAAAGGAGGTTCTCAACTGGGTATCCAGGCAGCCAAGTACGGCACCATCTACACACAGTGGTGGGGGTGCTTGTTCGTGTGGAGATAGTAGTGAAAAATGAGTTCATGATATTGTGCTCACACAAAGGGGTGGTCATGGCGAAGGCACGCTGACAATCAGGCCAGGGCCACCCACGGTTGGAGAAACATGTTCTGACACGGATCAGAACAGCTTTGTGCTTTGGCGCTGATTCAACTGGGAAGAGTGATACAAACCACTTGCTACCACTTGAGTGCTCAGAGGCTGTGAAACTTCTATCCAAGATGCCCTGGAACCAGGTGTCGAAGGCCAGGCTCACAGGTGGAGGACTAATCGGTAATACAGAAGGAGGCATTTGGGATGAGTTAGGAGTTGAGGTCTAAGAATAGAAACTATAATTTTCAGAAAGCAACAGCATTGATTGTCACTCAAGTATGAATAAATAGCAAACAGATTCCTGGGAAACAGTTGAGTGAAAGCCGGGCGATCGAGCTAGAGTTGGAAGCAAAGGTTAAATCAGAAGAAGGGACATGGCGAGAAGCGGGTGGAGACCAGCCTTCCTACTTCCTCTGGGAGAAGAGAACACAGGAGCCCGAGTTGGCCTGTCTCTTTTCTCTCCTCCAAACTGCTGGCCTGTTGGGAGGAACCCAATTCATTCGTTTGACAGCCACTTGATGGTGTACCAATTGTGCTCCAGACGTCGGCTAGGCACCTGTGATTCCTCGGGGAGAGAAGCAGACAAAGATTCCTGCGCTCTGGAGTTTATATTCCAGTGGAATCGGTGGAGGTTTGGTGACAGAAAGCAATAAAAACATGATATTCTTAAATTGTAATTTGTTATGAGATGATGAGGACTATTAGAAAAAATACATGAAAAGCAGAACAGGGTGTGGGGAAAAGAGAGAGCAGTCAGAGTGCCTAGGGTTTTTATGAACAAATCAGTAAAATGTGCCTGTGAAACTAATATATTTTTCTCATTATTTTTCCTTTTCAGGGGGTCAACTATTTGGGCACAGAACATGGACCAACATAACCACGGTGGGCAGTCTGTGTCTAACACGGGCCAGCTTGCTTCTCATAGAGAAAAAAGTCCATATCCAATCTGTCTAAAGAAACGATGAGTTGATTACAAAAGAAGGTAATAAGAGGAATGGATTAAGTACCAAAGGCCGGAAACAAGTATATTATTGATTTTCTGGGTCCCCTCCCCACACCCGGTGGGAAGCTTGACAGAGCTGATCTGGTGGTCACAGGTCTCAGTGGACCTGCATGTGTGGGAAGGATGTCTTTGGTCCTCAGACTTATATTTGTGACCCAGAGGGACATTGACTTTGAATTGACCTGTTGTGGGCTGACATCAATCACTCAGGGACTATTTCCAAACAGATTGCCAAGCATCAGAGTCTGGGCTTGATCAGCGTGCAGAGTGCCAAGAACTCACACGGGCGTGATGACAGCAAGAGAAACGGGGCAGAAGGGGCGTCTGGTCAACCCCAGAAATAGGGAGCAGCCCTGGCATGTGGCGCGGCCCTGAGAGGGAGTCTCCAGCCTCCTCTGGCCTGTGCTGGGTGGTGCGTTTAGAGGTATTTGTCTCTGAGACATCGTCCACATTACAACTATCCACTGGAAGGGCTGGCTCTTCTGGGACTCCAGCCGGTTTAATTGAATTTCTCCGGCTCCCCAGCTGCTCATCCAGGACACCATCAAATATTGCCTGTATTACTGCAATTACTTTTAAAAGACCACTCTGCTCCTGCTTCTTCCCTTTGCAACCTGTTACCTGCACAGGATCCCTGAGTAATATTTCACACTAGCGTCCCGTGACGCATACTGCACCTAGAAAAAAAACTCCATCTCTTTACCGTGACCGTCTCTTTACTCTGGCCCTGCCCAGCCCTCTCATTGCTTTCACTGCACCACCAACATGGTATAAATGTCCAGGGTGGCCAAATATTACCTTCCCTGGATCCGTGGCTCGTGGCAAATATGACTTTGAATCTTCTCCCATCAGACATGTTTATTTCTCTATATCATGAGTCTGGGTTGGCCTTCTTGGCCTCGTTTGTTGAAAGAAATGCAGCAGAACTGAGGTTGTGTGTCCCAGTCCAGGCATCAGCAGGCCTAGCCTGCTTCAGTTCGCATTCTGGGTCATGACATTTTCTGTTTTCCAGGCAAAAGAGAGAGCAAATATTTCGATCGGCACCATTGATGGGAATATCACCCAGTGACACTGTATCTTATTTCCTGTGTTCAATTTGATAAATAATTTCAATTTCATTGCCCAGCCGCCGCGAAGGCTGCCTGCTGGAGGATGAGAGGGCACGTGGAGCAGAGGTGCGCTATCACGGTAGAGGCAGTCCAATAGCCAGACGCCCCCCGCCGACCCAGCCGCTGACCCGGCTGCTGACCTCTGATGCGTGAGAGAGTCCAGCTGAGACCACATCTCTGACTCATAGAAAGGTGAGCCAAATTAATGGCCGCTGTTGAAAACATTACAATTTCCGGGTATTCTGATATGAAGCAATAGCAGCCTTCTTTCTTGCCTCTAGTAGGCAAAACCAGTTCCTCCACCTGGATGGTGTGCCCGCTGTTCCCTCTGCCTGGATGGGGGCAGAGGGCACATACAGGTTTTCCACCTCAAATTCACCCTTTTGCAAAGTGGAGAGCCTGTAGGACTCTAGAAAACGCTCTCCAAGAAAATCCTCCTCCCCAGTCTTGTCTCTTCCCGCCCAGCGTCCTCCCACAGCTGGGGAGAACCCCACAGAGCTTTGCCGTCTTGTGCATGGCCTGTTTGATTGGCGAGGATTTCTCCTTAGAACATGGGGATACTTAGAGCCAATGGTCCTCAGTAGAGATTAGGAACGGGAAAGCCTAATTTAATGCACTTAGTCACTTAGCTCCTGAAAAGGTAGCTTAGATCTGATCTCTGAGCAAACTGGTGTCAGGAGAGGTTGCGAGGTTGGCCGGACCCCCCAGGGTTAGGCAGGGTGCTCGCATGAAGTTCTCAGAACGTGGGCAGAGGATGCTGACTCCTGGCAGAGGCGAGGCAGCTCATCACAGGGCGCTGTGGGTGTGCCCAGGATAAATGTAATTAGTGTAACTTCCACAACAGTGATCCATCATATCGTTATCTGCATTTTACAGATGGAGAAGCACAAGTTTACTATACCAGTTACATGACATTTTCTGTTTTCCAGGCAAAAGAGAGAGCAAATATTTCGATCGGCACCATTGATGGGAATACCACCCAGTGACACTGTGTCTTATTTCCTGTGTTCAATTTGATAAATAATTTCAATTTCATTGCTTTGTTCATTATCGACCCTCTAATGAGTAGAATGATAATCAGCTTGAACGTCCCATGTGTTCCTTTAACTTTCATGTTTTATTTCACATTGAAATCTCATCAGCCATGGGATGGAGCATTTTTTCAGTAGTGATGGGAGTTGACCACACTAGTTAATTTTTATTCTGATTTTTTAAAATCAATCTGGACCATTAACAATAACAGTTCATAGCAACATCCAAATGTGCACTGTTTCTCCCAGTCCTGTCTCAGGTCCGTCCACAATGGCCTCATCCTCATCACCACTTCCATCTTCTCTCCACACGTGCTTCCGTGCCTGTCGTGGTGTCTGGGCTCTGAACCAGTCTGCACTGAGAAAGAGGCAGAAGCACTCAGGGTAAGATTCCAAGGGAACCTGGTTATGCCCCCTTATCTGCGCGTTCAGAGAATGTAAGAATGGTTGTCAAGTACCTGTTAGCCTCCGTAGAGATAAGAGACTCCTTTTTCACCTTCTCATTTATCACGCCCATTGGCATGCTCACACAGCCTCAGGAAAACAACCGCAGGCATTCAGTGTCTGCTCCAATTCCCTGGCCGGACACACAGACCCAAGAGGCTCTTGTGTGTGCAGATATCCTCATTTTCATCACTTTCGCTGTCCGCTGACCATATATTCCTTGACGTAACATACTTACAATACACAACATGGCATGACAAGGGGCTAGGGGTTTGATAATTTGGACGGACGGTACTGGATTCTGGCGTGGCTGACCAGACGGCGACGTTTCTTGGTGGGAGAATGTGAATACATCAGTCACACGGCCAGGCTTTGCTGTCAAAGCTAATGGGATGCAGAATTTAAACAAACAAAAAAATGATCCCAGCAGCTCTGTCTGCGCTCCTATCAGAGAAGCAGCTGTGCCCACACGCTGTCCCCCCTCTCTCCCCAAACCCGTCTACACGTGAGATGTGAAAGGTCACCGTTGCTTACAGCTGCGATTCCCCGAGATCCTTCATCAGGATAACTAGCTTCTGGGTGAGGCCATCTGTCTTCATTTATCTCTGCAGAATGTCCAGTTGAGAAAGATGAAATGTCTCTATGAGTTTAAGATTTTCCGCTAGGGGAAGCCAAGTCGACATCTCCATCAATTAGTTGATTGGTTTTCTCTGCTATTGTCTAATCTACTTTAATGCAGTAACGACAGGCACACAAATACAGACACAATGAAAGATTAAGGCACAGAACATTTTTTTGGCTTGGGGATAAGACCGAATTGGATTTTTATGGGGGCGATCGTGAATATTTCCCGTTTGCATGACTTGCAAGAAAGCACTGGTGAGGCCTGGCTGGATGCCCCCTGCCGGCGGCTGCAGTCGCGAAGGCCAGCCGGGTCCCTTGGGAAGAGGGGCAGCTGGTGTCAGCATTGTGACGCGCGGTCGGTTATGATTCTCCTCAAGGAGAGGATGCCAAGAGTAAATACTGACACTGAAATGGCACCCGAAATATTAGGTCCACGAAATGTAATTACTTGGACTGAAGACTGACCTGGTCGCAAGAACAAATTCTCCGTGTGGCACGGAAGAGTCTTGGGAGGTCTCAGAACGTCCATCCCGCGAGCTCGCTCACAGCCGCAGCTCACTGGCTGCAGAGCCCTGCTCACCCTCTTTATTGCAGATAGTAATTCCGACTCAATCTCTTTATAGCTATTGTCAGAGACACATATTAAAAAGTTTCTTGTAGCCACCACTGATAGGAAGCACACCTAAACAGCGGGAAGGGATTGGACAGTTGCCTGGGTTAAACAAGGATTCAAGAGGAGCCAGTCATTGACTAGGTTCCTTATGCTGCACTTTATGTCCCTGCGGCTGTTTTATAACTACCACTGAGTGCTTCTTCCTCCCATCAACAAGATTGTGAGAACATGTACGGGGCCAGGTGGGTACCGGAAATCTCGCTGGGATCCTTCTGTAATGTGCATGATTGTCTAACCACTATGCTGCATACCTGAAACTAATGCAAGATAGTGTTGCATATAAACTGTAACCTATATGTATAAAAGCCTAAGCGACCATCTGACCGTCCGACCATCCGACGGGTAGTTATGACGTGCACTGACCACCAGGGGGCAGACGCTCAATGCAGGAGCTGCCGAGCTGTGGTGACTTGGCAGCTGGGGTTCTCAGGTGACAGAACCAGAGAGGAGAGAGCCCAATTCTGGGGTGCATCACCTGAGAACTGCCCTCTTGCAATCCGGGACCTCTCAGGGAATGCTGGAGAGTCAGTTTTGGCCTGATCCCCACAGGCCAGGCTGAGGGACCCCACTGGTGCACAAATCCATGCATCGAGCCTCTAGTTGAAAAATAAAAATTAAAAAAAAAAGAAGAGTATATCAGACAATCCTTCTACGAGCATTACTTTGCTTTTTCAGATTTCTAGTTGCTGGAAGCTATCCATTGTCAACACTATCATGAAACTGGTTTGGCTCAGTGGATAGAGCATTGGCCTGCGGACTCAAGGGTCCCAGGTTCGATTCCGGTCAAGGGCATATACCTTGACTGCAGGCACATCCCCAGTGGGGGGCGTGCAGGAGGCAGCTGATTGATGTTTCTCTCTCATTGATGTTTCTGACTCTCTATCCCTCTCCCTTCCTCTCTGTAAAAAATCAATAAAATATATTTTAAAAAAAACAAAAAAACACTATCATGAAAGTGCAACAGGGAACTTGGAAGGCTGATGGACCTTGAGCTTTAGCAAGGGCCTGATTGTTCTGTTGAGATAATGGTGGCTCAAGCCATTTCCTGACCTAATAGTCTTGAAGTAAATCTTTACTAATATTTACTGACCTTTAAGATTATCTGCTACCGGATTGCCTGCCTATCTAAGGGCAAGATGGGTATTCTAAAATTGAATAAAAGCTAACAGGGCCTGGGCCCAGGGGAGCCTCTCCACTAGGAAAAGGTTTTCTGCCTGGCCCCCATGCCTTCTAAATTCATATTTCTTGTCTAGTGTATTCGTTTGCGTGCGGCCCCTCTTACAGATCCTGAACCCGAGCCGCAAATGGATGCGGCATTCACATCTAGTCTTTTTCCTTTTGCTCTTGGACTGGTACCCAAGGAGGGAGGATAACTGTGGTTTCAGGTAGCATGAGGCGACACGGACTGTTCCCACTGTGGGCTTGGCCACGAGGACTCCTGCTATCTCATGGATTCTGCACAAAACATGTTGTCACATGTGAACCATCCTTCTCGAAAGGCAGCTTAGTGCAGACAGCGAGTTGTCCGTTGCTTGGGAAGCAAAGCTGTCCTAGAAGGTCCCAGAGCTGCGACAGAAGCAGGACGTTGTGAAAGAAGAATGGAGGCCAAAGCTTGCATGCATGTTGGAGGCCAGAGAGAGGAGATCAGTGTGGGGCTGGCCCCGGGCGACTGCTTCTCACCATCTACTCACTGTCATTCAGCAAACAGTTAACACTCATTGGGCCCAGTGTATGTTAGTAATACTGAATGTGACCAGCATAATGATGGCATAGAAAGAAGAATAAAGATAACTATGGATAAGAACAAGAACCTACAGTCGATGTCAATGCCGCCTATATAGGGAAATCGCATTTCAAAATAAATGGATAATAAACTAAGTTTTCAAGAAAAAAAAAACTAAAAATGAGGAAAAGATTGAGGGCCCTCCATGAAGGAATGGTTAAGAAAGATATTTCTTCCTCATTTTTTTTCTTTTTCTCAAACTGTCCCTTTTCCTTAGATGGAAGTCTGGACAGAGAGATTTTGGATCAACAGAGTCATGTTTTCACTGGAGAATGGGTCGCTGCTCATGGCACATTACAGATGCTGTCTCCAAGCTTTTTAAAAAGTATTGATTTCTGAGAGGGAGAGAGAGAGAAACATCAATGATGGGAGAGAATCATTGATCGGCTGCCTCCTGCACGCCCCCCCACTGACTGGGAATTGAACCATGAATAGTTCATAGGTCCATGCTCAACCACTGAGACACACCAGCCAGGCTCCATGAGTACTTTTAAACATCAACTTCATTTGCAATAAGAAGCACTAGTTTCAGGGTATATTTTGTTGTGTTTGACAAACTGGTGGTGCCTACATTTTTTGGAGGTTGCGGGGCAAAGATATTTCCATGAAAAGGGAATGTTATGGGGAAAGATTTCAAAGGGAGGCCATCACTTCTGTTGAAAATATGTTGCCTTTGAGATTCCTGTAGACACTCAGGTGCAAATGCCCAAAAGGTATCTGTTCTGGGGAGTTACACTTGGACTCCTGCACCTTGGGAGTGGAGAACGGAGAGTGACTGATTGTCAGATGCTGGCTCCAGTGTGGAGAGCAGAGCTCAGTGTTGTGTTTTGATTTTGACAGACAATCAGAACTCGTGAGATGAAGCCCAGTGCAGTGTGTGGAAAACGTCTCCTTGATGTTTGCCTGTCAGGGTGTATTCGCTTTATGAGGTAAAGCCAGTATTTATTTACTTAGCATCTCACCTTGTTATTAAAACATTTCAGGTGGCTTTCAGGGGTGGATAAGACGTGAGACTCAGGGATTTGATGATGGTAACAACCAACTACAAAGAAAGAGGAGGTGGCCAGGGAGGAGGGCAAGAAGAAGAGAAAAGAGTTGGAGCAGAAGCAGAACCAGGAGGAGGAGGAGGAGGAGGAGGAGCAGGAGAAAGAACAGGTAGAGGAGGAAAAGGCAGAGGAGGGGAGGAGAGGAGAGAAGAAGGAGGAAGATGGAAACAAGTTGCGGACAAGGAGAATATTCAACAGGTGTGCTGGTAAGGCCTGCATATATTATATAGCATATATACACACTAGAGGCCCAGTGCACGAATTTGTGCACAGGTGGGGTCCGGCCAGCCTGCTCCTTATTGGGCTGATTGGCCGGCCGCAGTGGGCATCGTAGTGACCGGTCATTCCGGTTGTTCTGGTCACTGGCTATACACACACACACACACACACACACACACACACACACACACACGGAACTCACCTGGGGTGAATATCAGGTAAAATGCATTCAGGGGTTCTAATAAAGAATTACATGCATGCAATGCACCAAATAGAAGCCTCGATAACAGCTTTCAGGGGCACGGGGTTATTTTTAGGATCCAGGAAGAAATGCTTTTGCCTCCAACTCCCAAAGTCTCCTTCCAAGTAGAGGATGCTTTCTTCCAGAACCCCTCCTGGCCCCTCCCCCTTCCTCACTTGCTGTGTGAGTTCTTGGGGAGCAGATCCTGGCAGGTGTAGCACAGCTGTAGCTCCCTCTGCGGGAGACAGGGGCGCCTGCTGGGACGTGGGCTCCTCCTTGCTCCCCTCGGTTACGACCAGCTCTTACATGGGGACTGCTAGTGCCATGAACACAAAGGGAAGGGTGCCAGTCCCACAGTGCCTGCTACTGGGTAGACACGCCTCCCGCTTCTGTGAATGAAGCTGACTAGTTCTATTGCCTGAACGTTCTTCAGTGTTAGTTTGTCATTTGAAGATGTTGTGTTGGCTTTCCACCACGTTGCCTTGTTTGCTTTCACCCTATTTGCTTGTTTGCTTATTTCTCAGTTGTCTCAGCTCTTGAATGGGGAAGAGAGGCTCACTTACTGGCCTCCAAGAATGCCATCCATCGAGAATAAAAGACCCTTGAGATAATGGAAGTGGAAGTGGGCTGACGTCATAAAAAGAAAATGTAATTTAGCATAAGTAATGCTACGGTGCACTGACTTGATGTTGGTCTCATATTTTGCTGGATTGTCTAGATCTAGAAATATATGTTAGGGTATCTGGAACAACAGGATGTCTGCTCAACCTTGAGTTCATTGTTGGCTAAAAATGCTAAGAAGAACTTGTTTGAAAATCGGGGAACCCTTATTATAGCTTTATCTCTGCGTCTTGATTAATAACATTGGGCAAATCAAATAGCACCTTGGGAACTCACACCTCCTCTTCTCAACAGCTCTGCTTCCCTGCTCCCCGCCCCCCGCCCCGCCCCCTACTCAGGAGCTTGTCTTGCGTTGTGCCCCGAAGATTCTGGGCCAGGAAGTGTGTGCAGCTCAGGAATGAAGGTCTTTTCCACTCTGAGAGTCTGTGACTCCCTGAACTTTCCAACTGATGGAGGACAGTTTCTGCCTCCTCCTTTGTAGGTCGCTAACCGTACCACAGCCACCAGCCCCTTCCCGTGATGTTCCGTGTAGAAGACCTTCCGCACTGATTGCCGACTTGCACCTGGAGGAGCCTGCATACAGCGGAGCAAGCATCGTGTTCTGACAATCACCCCTCATCGAAGTCTCCAGGGGACGTGGGGCCGGAACCCCATCCATGTTGCTCTGCGCTGGGAGTGACACGCCGTCCACAGTCTCAGCTGCTGGCTGACAGATCCAGGTCGCTGCAAACACGACCCCACTCGGTCCTCTTCGGATCACTCATTACTCACCCGCGCGTGATGCTTCAGGAGGAACAGGAGCTGCCCGCACCTGGCAGCCGGGCCTCGCAGTGGCGCCCCCGACAACGTGTCTTGTCAGCCCGCTGCTCCCAGACACGATTGTGAGTCTTTCCGGCGGCGTGTCTTGTCAATCCGCAGTTTGCAGATTTGCATAAAGAGGATGTTCCATGGGACGCCTTGGAGCAGCCCCGCATCTGCGCACTCAGTGTCCATGCAAGTCTACGGGGAGCTGTCCGGGTGCTGATCCTGCCATGGGGGCCAGGCCGGGCTCAGCGATGGGGCAGAGTGAGGGACCTGCGGGGTGCGGGGCGGAGGCACTGATCAGTGAGGAGAAGGGATTCGCTGCTTGGTTTTTGCGGTAAAAGGACTTGGGCTGGATACCCAGTCGTTTGTTGTCAGCTGTCAGCCCCGCTCACATCATTCAGAGAAAACATGGGTCGGGCAGTTTGTCTCGTCACATCGGCTCACTGCACAAATGAGCAAGATGGTTCTCAGAGATGGGAAGTGATTCTTCCAGGAGAACACAGCTACTTGCTAATGGACCCCAAAATGCAGGCCCCTTTGCGTGCGAGAATAGTGATGGGATGCAGGCTTCCGCCAGCCTCCTGCCGGCTGTGATAGTCCTACCTTCTCACTGGCCATCACAGGGACACATGCTCCGATGGCTCCTGACTCACGCAGGAAGCGCACTCCCTCCCTGGCACCACCTCCAGCCAGCTCACCCACATGGCCTCATGCCTGTGACCCATGGGTTTCTGAAATGAAGATGGGCGCGCTGCAAAACGTGGGTGACAGAACCACCGGGGATTCAAAGACAAGGAAAGTCCTAAAGTCTAAAGAAACTGCCCAGCGTTCATGTGAGCATGTGTCTCTGGTGGGACACTGGGGCCGTCCAGGTTAAATAGGTGCCTTTGAAGCAGCAGACTGAGTCTGGAACACTTACTTGTCCACCCAACAGCACAGAGTTTAGTTGGTTTAAGACAGTTAATAGATGCGGAGGCTCCGTCACAGTGTACAGACTCACAGGTAGCGATGGCGGTTCTGAGGCCCAACTAGCAGTCACTGCAGAAGATGGAGGGGCCCAAGCACGTGTTCCTGTGACTTCCTCTGAAGCAGGTTACAGGGGTCGGACAGGCTGCAGTGAAAAGGACCCTGCTACCATCTTCTCCTTCACTTGTCACGTGTTCCTCGTTCATGGGGAAGACACAGGAGTCTGGGACAGAATCTGAATGAACTTGCCATCACCACACACCTGGCTTCAGTCTTGACTCTGAATCGGAGGGGAGGGGTGTTAGGTCTCGGTGTCAGATCCAGCGATAACTGTGCTGGAGCTGAGGCGAGGGGGGATGTAGGACCGCTACCTCCCGGGTAGCAGGCGGGATGGCAGCCCTCTGTGGTTTCCTGATGAGGAGCACTATTTCCTTCACCAACTCTTCACACTGACCTGCTTGGTCCGTAGCGTGATCTTCTTGAGAGAGTCAGAGAGCACGGGACTGGAGCGAGGAGAAGAGTCCATCGCCCTCACCGCAGGGACCTTGAGCTCGGCTGTGTGCAGGGCGCTCTGTGCGGAGCTTCGGGGAATGACGGGTGTGTAAGGGGTGGATGGGCTCGGCACCTAGGAACAGGGGGAGGCCCCAGTTGCCCTTTGGGGGGTCTGAAAACACAGAACAGTAACCTCCCATTCCTTTCCCCACTCACTGTGTTAAAAAATGTAGAGCATGTCAGAATCTGCAGAAAAATGTATTTTCTCCCATCACACCATGGGGTCACCTCTTAAAGTATTGGTTTTCAAACTTGGCAGCTCCAGAACTTATGAAAATAATGATTGTCCCGCCCCCTCCCCCCAAAAAAGCCTCACTTCCCCAAACAAGACACTCTAGTGTGCTGGAATGTGGCTCAAGAATGTGATTTTGATGTTGGCCATCCCATTTTGAGAAGGAAACCCTATCTTAGAATAATATACTAACTCTTGTTTCTAATCTAGGTATAAAATTGAAAAAATTTCTTAAAAATCATGTGGTCACTCTATGATCTCCATAAAAGCACCACTGTTACCCTAGATTTTATATATCCCCAATGTTAGGACAGTTGGTGAGACTCTGTGTCTGTGAGCATCACTATGGGATTGACAAGGCTCTGAGACCACCTTACAGCTCTTATGAGAAATAAGCCTTGAGACACAGACCTGACCGCTCTGCTGGGACAGGTGAAGGTGGCGCGCCAGGAGGGCAAGGTCTAATAGACACTGACCTAGACAGGAGTTACAATGAGGAAGCAGACCCACAGCCCTGAGGCAAGGAGGCAGCCAAGTGTCATTTATACTGTCCTCACCTCCTATTGGTCTCCTGGACCAACCCTAGTGCAATGGGGGTGGGATCACGGGGACCATCCTAGAGCACCCATGACTGCGAATGGACCAAATAGGATCGAAGACCCTTCCGTCCTCCTACTGATGCATGAATTTATTTGGGAAATGACCCTTCCGTCCTCCTACTGATGCATGAATTTATTTGGGAAATGAGACCCACTGTGCTGCCGGATGTGGCCCCGTGAAGTGAAAGTGGGACAGGTTCTAACCCACTTCTCTTTTGTAATGAATGGGGGTGCCCCACATGCCTTGCAATACTTCTATGAACTAGTTACACTTTTGTAATCTTTGGTCTCTTTGTGGCTTTGTAGCCGACTGAATATGACGCGTTGGAACTTGGACAGTTATAGATTTACTAGAAGCCCGTTGCACAAAGATTCGAGCAGTAGGCCTTCCTTTCCCTGGCTGCTCTCACCGGTTTTCCTCCAGCACCCGGGACCCAGGCCTTTGGTCTGGCCGCAGCGGAGAAGCCAAGCCTCTTCAGTCTTCAGTCTTCAGTCTTCACTCCAGCCAGAGCCTTCAGTCTTCATTCAGCACATTCATATGCAAATTAACCATCATCTTTGTTGGGTTAATTTGCATAGTCACTCTGATTAGTTGGTGGGTGTAGCGGAGTGACATCAGTTTGCATGTTTCTCTTTTATTAGTGTAGATTCCTCTGAGCTGAGGATGGGACAGGGCACCTGTGAGACCAGGCAGGAAAGGGTAATGACCAGACCAGAGCCCCTGTGTGGTGTCGAGGCCTGAGTCCTGGACTATACAGATGGTGGAGCCACCAAGCAGGAAGACTCTTGGGTGGAAAAGTCTAGAGGGTTTACAAGTGAGTCACAGAGACAATGTGTCTGGATTAAGCCCTTCAGCAACTCAGCGTGTCCCATGGGAGGGAGTCTGGGTGAAAGTCCTGGGCGTGCTTTCTCTGTGGCTTCTTTGAGCACCTTTTCTCCAGTTTGAAACATTTCCGCTCTGGCTGTCTCCTGGCACCGCGTCTAATGTAGGGCAATTGCTTCTAACGAGATGGAGGCCATTGTGGGTAAGACGAGCCATCACGCAAGATTATGGGCTGCCCCCGGCTGTAAGAGGCTTACCCCGCAGTGGCGATTTGAGCCAATGTTATTAATTGCAGCTAATTAGGGCCCCCCTCACCCCCAGGAACCTGGATTCCAGACGCAGCCATGGGAACTCTTGGACCCATTTACCGAATTACAGAGCAGCTTACGTGGGCCTGTGGCTGGTGCTTGTTCAAATTCCTGAGCAGAAAGGGTTTAGCTGAGGACATTCGTGTGGCCTGAACAGAGAACTGTCTACAGAGACCTCGGGCTTATCCACTGGGGTCACCAGGGTTTCGACTGTAATTGTTTGATGGCGCCCACCCCGTCCAGAATATTTACAAAATGTGTTAAGGTCGCTTTCCCTGAGAAGAAAGGAAGGTGCTCATTGAACCTGAGGCTGTTTGGGGGACGAGAAGGCAGAGCGGTGTCTCCCGGTGTGAGCTACTCGAGCGCCAGCTGCTAGTCAGGTGGGAGGGCCTTGCTTTTCTTCGGGTCCCACCTGGCCGGAGGCTGGTGCTTGACTTGCCTCTTCTCGTCCTGTTCTGCCATCCAAGGTTTTGCCCAAATTCCAAAGGCTGCGTGTGTCCAGGCCTCACAGATCGCCACGTCCTCTGGCTTTGCTCAGGCTCATGCTTCCTTTGACGTGCAGGTCTAACCCCTGGTTGTGTCAAGGTTTGCATCTTCTAATACGTGCTGAACAGTGGAGCTCATGCACAACCCCTGGGGCAGCTCCTCCAGGTGCTGCTCTGGCCCCTCTCTGCCCTGAAGTCTCTCCCCACGGGGCTCTTGGGAATATGTCCTGCAAACCTGCTGGAGGCAAAGACCAACAAGTAGTTAGCATCATAAATGTGAGAGGTCTGTCAGAAGGCTGGTGGACCTTGGGGCTTTAGCAAGGGCTCAAAGCTATGCACCAGATTGTTCTGTTGAGACAATGGTGGCTCAGGGCAGTCCCCTAACCTGATCATCTTTTACTGTTTACCACACCTTACCTTTGATATGTCTGTTTGCTTTGCTCAAGGGCAAATGTATATTCCAGTAAATAAAAGGCTATGGGTCCGGAGATTCAAAGAGCCTTTCCACTAGAGAAGGGCCGCCGCCTGGTTCCCCAATGCCTTCCACATTTATTTCTTATCTAGTATATCCATTTGTGCGTAGCCCTCCTCCAAATTCTGAATCCTTGCTGCAAAAGGTTTCGGCACAAACCGGCCTTGGCTTTGAAACCCCTGGACACTGCCTGCGGAACCACATTCCACACTTCTGTCCGGAAGTCTCCCTCCTACCTCCATCCAGCGCCAGTAGGTGCGTGTGCCGGGCACACACTAGAGCTGCAGGGCTAACTCCATGTGCTAACTTGTCCTGCCCTGGGACGCCATCAGCTCGTTTGATTGGAGGTCTGGAGAGTGGTTAAGATCTCCAGCTCCGGGGTCACACGTTCTGTGTTGGAGGCTGCCTCTCCTCTAGGTGTGACCTTGAGTGAGTTCCTCATTTGAAAGTAGAATCTAGCCACCTACCTGCCTACCTGCCTACCTGCCTATATCACATAGGTCTCTGTGAGGATTAGACAGGTCACTGCATGCAGTGTCATAGAACAGTACCTGGCACATAGTAGGTGTTCAATAAACATGAGCGTTGACATTGTCTCATGGTGCCTGACATCTCCCCTCTGTACACCAGCCAGAGCTTTCCCTTCGTTATCTTATCTGCACAGGCACCCTGTGCTCACCCGGACCTGCGGTGTGGGCACCCCTGTTGCACTGAGGGGCGTGAGAGGAAGGTGGGCACGCGGTGAAGGGTTGATTCTGGCTCAGTAAGTAGCAAAATTTATTGACTTAGCAACATTTCCACCAACATTTGGAACTGGAAGAGACTTTCTCTGAAGTTCACAATGTCAAAGTGCGTGCGAATAAGATTTTTTTACAAATGAATCATCAGGCCCTTTGCCATCCTAGATGTGGCGTTGATTGCCCACGGTGGGTTCATCGAAAGGAGTCGCGCTCCGGGGGGTATGTTCATATAAGTAAAGAGCAAGGCTGCACCCAGCGGGAGGAAGGCTGGTTACCATGCCCACAGGGAGCCTGACATGCCCACGGGCAGTGGCTTTCCACCGAGGCCGAGGCTCGTCTCTGTCATGGGCTGTGCTTTACCCACCACTGAGGCCAAGCCCCGTCTCCGAGGGACGATGCAGAAGTACACGACGCATCTATACTAGTATAGGCCAAGTTCATGTAAACCAGTTCCCTGGGCCTGCTGTTAGACGCCCTCTGTCCTGGAGGACCGAGAAGAGCAGAGTAGGGAGCAGATCCCACTACACGGGAATTGGGTGGGGTGGGGCCTACGGGGGCCAGATGAGCAGCCCTCAGGGCCGTTCCTGGTCAGAAACATCCAAGATTCACAGAAACTGTGCTCTTGAGGTCATCGCCATGTGATAACATTGCCCTGTTTTGCTTTCTCCATCTTCTAGGTTTACACAAATGACTCATTTGCAGCCCATACATTTTACTAGTCAAGACACATTTGCAGCAGAAAAGTGTTGTCTGTGGATGGCAGCCAACGAGGACTGAGAAGGTGTCCGTCAGCACAAGCCCGCTCTCCCTCCGCCCCGTGTGAATGAGCAGCATCGGTGGTCATCCCCTAAATTACAGGCTCCCAGTCAGCCACCGCACAGGCGTGGAATTACCCAGCACTTAGCGGTTGCCACTAATTTTCCATTTGAAATGTGTCCGTTTTGGAACTAGCGGAGGACCGCACGCGAGATTCTGAAGGAAGAAGAGGAGTGATGATAGCAACGTTGTATGTCCTGATGAACGAGAATAAGCTGCTCATGGTATTTCCACCTCATCTCTGTGTCTGTGTCTACGTCACAGTCTTCCCTGACGCTGCCGGGGCAGCTGGGATAGTTACAGAATGATGATGTTTCAAAGTACAGTATGAGTTTGGCAGCAACCCCGAGTTTGAGATAATAAGAAATAAACATATGCAATCTTAAATGGGAGAGGGCAGCTGTTGGCTTCCCTCTTTGCTTGAAGCTAATTATATAAGAACCTATTGCTAATGCAAATGAAACTCCTTAATTTTGTGTGTGAACATGTATAGTATATATGGGATTGTTAATGTATATTTAGTTCTATAAATTAAGTACATATAGATGTTTCTTGTATTAACTTCATAAAGCAAAAGAGAATAGCTGGAGACTGAAAACCATGTGATATTTAAAATAAACAGCAAACATAGGAAACCCAGTTTAAAATGCCAGGTCTGTAGGGGAGCACACCTTCTGAGCCAGCGGATCGCATGAGCGTGGGGGGTGGGAACACTGGGAAGGAGGCCCGGAGGCCTGGGCTCCCTGTAGTCTCTGCCCCTGACTGTCTCACATTCCTCCTGAGAAACGAGTGTGTTGGGTTGTTAGGTGTGATGATGTCAAGACTCTGAGTTCTAACATGACCTGTGTTTTCAGATCTTGGTGTCCCCCGGAGCGTGAGGATGTGAAAGGTTTGATGAACCGAAGGCAGAGAACCCACCGGACCTCTGCTCACCTCTGCTCACCTCTGCCAGAAGCAGGCCTTCAGGTAGAACCCCGTCTGCTCCGGGGTCTGCGTGGGACACGCATCCGGTTTATTCTAGTTGTTTCCTCTCCATCTAACGACCCAAGAAACCGAGGCAGAGAACGTGACCGGACTTGCGTAGGTCAACAAGCAGCAGATGGCTGCCGGGGATGTCAGGTAGGACCTGCTGTCGCCAGACACAGAGCTGCTCCCCTAGTTCTTGGACCCTGCGTGACAGCGCCATGCAGATCATGACAACGTTGGCTGATGTTACCCCACGAGTTGTTCACACATAAAACAGAAGGGAAGGCGAGGTGCCAGTTGAAGAGGGGCTGAAAGAACGTCCCCACTGACCTCAGAATGGTCTCTATAGGATGGCGATGTTGGGAATAAGCAGTATCTAATCTGCCGCATTATTAACTCCTCACAATACAGCAGCGTGACTGGTGACAGAACTGAAAGGATTTTCCATGTTCTCTGCTCACTGGCCGGCATTTGCCGCCATGGCCGTGGCTCTACTGAACAAAAGTAAGAATTCAGATTTTGTAACTATCAAGAAAGGTCAGTGGACATTGGGATAGAAATTGAAGTTTTAACTTCTATTTTTATTGTTGACACTATTACAGATGTCCCCCATTCCCCTCCCCCTCTGCTTCCCCTCACTAGGACCCATCCTCCCCTCCCTCTGGCCCTAACCATGGTGTTGTCTGTGTCCGTGGGCTATGCATCGATATCTTAAAGAAGGGTTACAGAAAGAAAAAAAAAATGATAGTAGGAAAATTTTCGGAATTGGAAAAAGAGACAGGAATCAACTATATGAAAAAGCAGAAGTTGCAATCATAATGAATGAAAAATTTACTTATAGGCATCCACGGGTGTAGAGAGCGCCTGGGAAGGCACATGGGCATTTCTTTAATTATTGTCAGCTGAACCCAGTGGCGTTGGCAAAGCCACGTCCTGGAAACACGATTTGCTAAAAGGCCAGAGTGTTGTCAGCTTGACCTTCAGCCCAGGTGCCAGGGGGTGGGTTTTGTTATTTAAATCCAGCCAAGCACCAGGAATGAATAGGAATCAGGCCCACCCAGGAATGCACATAATCTCCTTTGTCTTGACCTTTAGTAAAACTTCCTGGTTTTTGCTGTATAAAATACTGGATCCCTGTCCCTGCATCTCCACTGTCTGTCTCCATTAGAGGACAGTGGTCTCACCTGGCCCCAGCTTTTTCCTTCCATCTCTGTGTCTGTCTCTTTCTTTCATCTTCTCAATCCCCAGCAGCCCCTATTCAGGAACCAGACTGCTCTCTAGCCGCGCTGCTGGACTCGGAAAAGAGAGAAATATTCACACACGGGAAAACTCGGAGCATGTAATATGTAGACGAATATCTAAACATTTGCCAAAGAGAAAAGACAGAACATCTATAAAGCAATGACCATGAACATGTCTATTCTCAGGAGAAGTGAATGTCCTAAGCTGATGGAATAGGGGAATATTGTGACCAGGGGATAAGGGTCATGACTTGAATGAGTCTCTTCATACGTCTCCCCAGAAAAACTCTATAGTCATAAAGGAGCATGAGCAGAGTGCCACCATTCTAATCACTGGGACACAGAACATTCCAGAACTTTCAATCACCCAAAAGCAAAGAAGTAAATGCCAAATTCCAGAAGACCTTCCATCACCATCACAAAGGCATTAGGTGTGGAAAATGGGGGGGGGGGGGGCTTCAGAGACCCCAAGAAAAACAACAACAACAGGGAGTGGGAACTAAACAGAATAAGACAAAAGCACTTTCCCCAGCAGGAAGTCCAACGGAGTCTAAGGCCGCATTGGTCTGGCCTGGCATCAGGTGGGTGGGAAGGGGCAGCGCTGGGCCTGTAGCCTCAGGCAAACACCCCTCCCCGAGCATCCGACCTGCCAGGAGGCGCCTTACAGAGGCGGGCAGCTGGAGGGAGAAGGAAAACGGAAACTCGGCGGAAGCAAAGAAATGGATTTGATGGGAAAGATATGGCCTGAATATGTAAATATAAATAATCTGAGTATATATATATACACAAATCTATAAAATCTGGACATATTTAATTTGAACAAATAGAAACAGAATGTATATAATCTCTGTGTATACATGTATGTATATCAACTAGAGTTAATAGAAATCAGGGAAAACGTGGAAGAAAGAGAAAAAATCCATCTCAGGAGTGAAGCAATAATAAAACTCACTTGAACCGTCAGGGTAGCAGGATATGCACTTTACACACAAAAATCAATGGCCTTCATATTACAGAAAAAATAACCAATTAGACTATCATGGAGAAGACAACACTATTTATAATGTTAACAAAATAGATTACATACTTAGAGGAAATTTATAATCTAAGTGGATGAAATTCATCTATTAAAGAAAACAATTCTCTAAGTAGATAAAAAAAAAAAATCTAGCTCTATGCTGTTTTCAGGAGCTACGTACCTAAAATACCAGAGCCAAGAAGGGTCAAAATGTAGATCCTGGCCAGTATGGCTCAGTGGTTGAGCATCGACTCATGAACCAAGAGGTCTCTGGTTTGATTCAGCTCAGGGCACCTGCCTCCATCCCCATTAGGGTGCATGCAGGAGGCAGTCAATTGATGTTTCTCTTTCACTGATGCTTCTGTCTCTCCTTTCCTATTTAAAAATCAATAAAAACATATTTTTTTAAAATGTAGGAAGAAACAAGACAAATGACAAAAAGAGTGTCTTAAAGGAAGCTAAGTTAGCTACAAGAAAAAAAAAGTTATGGGGAAAATCATTAAGAAGAATAAAGATATTTCTTAATGTTAAGAGCAAAACTTTACCAAGACGATAAAAATCATATCCCTAATTTTATGGCCACAAAATATTTAAAGCAATTGAAAAAGGGTGGGTTATAAAACTCATCAAGAAATCTATATTCAAAGCAGAGGTGATAATAAACCAACAGATGAAACTGATAGGTCATTTCCCAGGGTTTGTACTGCCTGGTCTCATTCTTACTATAATCCTCATGTAATCCTATGAGGTAGGATTGAGAAAACTGGAAGCACAGAGTGGGTAAGTAACTTGCCCTAGGGCACACAGCTAGGAAGCAATAGACCCAGGAACAAGAACTCGCCATCTAGCCCCAGAGCCTGTGTGCTTAGCTCTGAAGGCAGAGGAAAGACCTAGCTGACTAGCTGTGACCTCACGTGACCTAAGTAACTTGCATTGCTTAGTCCTCAACTTTCCTTTTGTAAAATAAATGGAATGATGCCTGGTGCCTGGTGCAATGTGGCCTTAGTAAATGTAACTCAGCAGCCTCAGCTGATCTGCCAAGCATCGGGGGGGGGGGGGGGGGNCCCCCCCCCCCCCCCCCCCCCCCCCGCAGAGCTCTCTACAGAGGGACTCTCTGCTCACCGATTCCTTTCTTGCCAATCAGGCTAATCTGTGTCCCAGGTTTAAAAAATTCAAAGGAAAACTCGAGAGAGGCATTGCCAAAGGACAAGCACAATAACTCACAACGAAAAACACAATTGGCTAGTAATTTCAATAAAGACAAAGGTCACCCTGACTAGTATTCAAAGACATGAAAAATTAAAACAGCATTTTCAAATACCAGCTTGGAAACTACTTTGAAAAGCATTGCTACCGCCCTAGCTGGTTTGGCTCAGTGGATAGAGCGTCGACCTGCAGACCAAAGGGTCCCGGGTTGGATTCCAATCAAGGGCACGTACCTTGGTTGCAGGCTCCTCCCCGGCCTGGGCCCTGGGCAGGTGCATCCAGGAGGCCACCCATCGATGCGCTTTTCTCACATCGATGTTTCTCAGTGTCTTTTCCTCTCTCTCCCATTCTCCCTAAAAACCAATGGAAAAATACCCTCAGGTGAGGATTCACAACAACAAATAGCGTAACTGCTCACACCCGGCCGGGTGGTTTGAGTTAATGTGTGCTGACCGCTGGTTGGGATTCTCATTGGTACAATCTTTCTAAAAGCAAAAGCAAACCTTTGTATCAAGCATGTGTTAAAGGTGCATGGGACTGTGACTACAACTCTACTCCAAACACTGAGATGGTGATCATGACAAGCGTTTGCTCAATTCTGGTGACGTGCCAGGCGCCGTTCCCGGCAGTTTAACTGCAACCATCGCTGAGGTCACTGAAGTGCATCCTCTTTGTAATTGGCGCCCACCGGAGGCCCAGCTTCTCTCTGAGCCTGTGAGCCTCCCCTAGAATTCGGGGTGAAGGGGGAGCGCACATCCTCCACACGCTCTTACTCTGATCTCCCCAGAGTGGCCGGGAAGCATCAGATCATAGGGTTTCTAGCCTCTCCACACTGCCCTTGAAGTCCCAGCCAAGCACAGGACTCAAAAGTGTCCCAGCTGGTAACTAAGCCGAGTGGACGGTGGTCAGAGGTCACTGGGAGGGACTTGGAGGCTGTCGCTGTCACGCCCTGCCCCTGGCTGGGCCCGCGGTGGGGAAGGCTGCCCGGGACAGTGCTGGGCTCCCTGGCGCGCACAGGTGACTCCGGTGGATCGCTGGTAGAGGTTTTCCAGAAGGACTGAGAAGTGCATGGCTCTCTCCCAGCTCTGCCCGCTGGGTGTCCCCCGCATTGTGAACTGTGGGCATTCAGGCAGCCCCGCGGACTGGACTGTCTGGCCTCGCCGTTCTCCATCAGCCTGGCCTCTAGCTCGCCTGTTCCCGGGGGATGGGGGTGCGCCCCCCACATCCTAGTCCTGGAGCAGGTGACCTCATCGGCACCAAGTGCCTTCTGCGGGCCTGGGGCTTGAAGAGGACTCGGTGCTGTGTCCTCACATTACTGTTCTCCAGGCCGTTCCTTTCAAAGGAGGAACGTTCTCTCCATATGTTGTTTGAAGAGGGAGAGAGCATCTCCCAGAGCAGACAGTGTCTCCTGAGCTGCTCCGGGAGGCCCAGAGCTCAGAGGCGGAGCAGGGGCTGCTGTAGAGATGGTCACTCTCTCAGAGAAGGAGATGCTCCGGGAACGGAAACTTCTCAGTGAGAAGGGAGGTGCTGTGCCTGGCAGAGGTCACATGCATCTCACTTGCTGATGATGGACCTTCTGGACTCGTCATTGATTAAAATTAGCGATTAATTGTTCTGAAGTGTCTGGTGTGATACAAACCCATAGAGACTAACAGAGAATGAATTTTCAGAAATTCTCATTCCGGGTTCTCTTTCCAGTACAGAGAGAATAACTGTGATAAGTGAACCGATCAAATGTGCAAATAAAACTTCCACCTGGAACTATACTCCCTTTCTAGTTGTGTTATTTTTTATATTTATATTATTTATATTCTATCTATCTACTATCTACCTAACATCTATTTATCATCTATCTACTGTCTTCTGTCTATCATCTATCTATCTACTATCTATCTATCTACTATCTATCTATCTATATCTATCTATCTATCTATCTATCTATCTATCTATCTATCTATCTATCTATCATCTATCTATCTATTATCTATCTATCTATCTATCTATCTATCTATCTACCTATCTATCTTCTATCTATCTACTATCTATCTATCTATCTATCTACCTATCTATTATCTATCTATCTATCTATCTATCTATCTATCTATCTATCTATCTACCACCTATCTTTTATTTCAGTAAATGTGGGAAGCACTGTTCCTGTCTAACCGTGCATGGAGACTGCTTGATGCAGAGCTTCCCTGAGCATTGCCAATGGCTGCACACCGTCTTCTGTTAAGTCTCCTCACGTCACACTAAGGGTGCTGGCTCAGAGCAGTTTCTCACTATAACTCACTCCCGGGGTGAATCCGTTGTCCTATCAGGATCTGGGTTGCCTTTATGCGAATGTGGTAACGAGGTTACACCTAATTCTGTGCTATGCACACCATCACATTTGAAGTCTCAGCAACAATTAGAAGCAAGCCTCAAATACCAATTCGTATGAGGGTATTAACTCATTAGCTTCTTTTGCAGTAATAAAAATATATTTATGCTGTTACTCCTTTCTATTCTAATTTTAAAAACTTAATCTCATAGTAGAGTATATTAGACATAAGAATAATTAAGGAAACAATTATAAATTGTTACAAGAAAACAATTACTAATACAATTTTGTATTTATATCTAGTAGTTTCTATGCAAATACACATAAATAAACTTATGTTTATATAATGAAAAAAGTGCTATACAAATATATACATAGAGAACAAAATTGGGGTAACCCTGTACATGACATTGTATATTACAGAACTACAAATCATATTTTAAATTAAAATGATAAATAAGCATTCCTAAATGTTATTTATTAAATTAAATATTTTTTAAAAAAAACATTACCTAACAGAACTGCATAAAATTTTGTTATAGATTTGCATTTTAACCATTCTCTTTTATTGGTGCTTTGTTTTCTGTTATAAATAATGCTGTTAATGATATATATTATTATAGTTTCTTTCAAATAAATTCTTGGGATTCTAATTACTGACTTAAAGGGTACACTGTTTTTTAAAAACCTGCAATGATTTACACTCTCACCAATAATGCATACTTGTAAAATCGGTATTTTCACTTTAAAATCTTGAGGATGAGCTATGAACGCGGCGATCCGGTTCAGGTGGTCTTCCTGCCGCCCCAGGAGGCTGGGCCTTCCCCTATTTGCGTTTGTGTTTCTTCCCTGAGTTGCCTTTGCTTGACCTGCCCGCTGATATCCCTGGTCTCAGGCATGAATATCGGCGCCGGGAAAGCGAGGCCCTTCCATTGTTTTCATGCGCTGATCACTGACTCGGGGTGCCTTTCCCACTCCCTGTGTGCTTTGACCTCTCTCGTTTATTTTGAAAACTCACCCTGTAGAAAGAACAGGCATCAAGGACCAGGCAGGAGGGGAGGCCTGGTGGCCGCAGGTGGACTTCATGGGTCGGGGGTGGGGGTGGGGGGGTTTGGAGAGTGTGGTAATCAAGGCCAATCAGCCACAGGGCATGCTGGGATTGATGGCCAGTCTCCCTTTTCATCCGCTGGGAGCATTAGGAGGTCCCTCCTGGTCCGACAGAGCCCACCTGGAAGACCGTCTACTGAACACCAGGCAGTGGGGTAGGAATGATGCCTGTCGCGTGTCCTGCATCTCAGGACCAGAAGAGGGACTTTGATGGTGATCCAAGGTATGATGGTTTGTTGAGTAGATTCATTGGAGAGAAAGCTGTGGGAGATTTATCCTGGAGTCCAATGGGCAGGGCAAAGCTGGAGGGGGAGGGTCGGGGGTGCAGCGTGGGCCTGGGGGAGAGGCAGTCAGGTGCAGGCCACAGAGGGGGGTGTCGGGAGGTGAATGACAAAGTATGTTGCGGCCAGATGTCCAAGGGCCTTGGGAGTGAGGGGGGAGCTCAGCTCTTTTCACAAAGGCGGAGTGGTGGTGGGCCTGCCTCCCCCCAGAAGTCAGGAGCCACCCCTTTAATTCCACCTGCAGCATTCGCTTTACGGTGCGGCCACACGGGTTCCCAGATGCCGGCCATCAGCTGGCACGGGGAGATAGGAGCGCCCGATTTCCATTTCACTATCTCTGCTGCAGACACATTAGAGCATGACCAGCGAGGAAAATGGAAAACTCAGCCCGTGGCCTGATAAACACCCCAGAAATGCCGGGGCTCCGGGCAGCTCCTCTCAGAGTGACGGGCTGCTCAACGAGAAGGGCCGCTCCGCAGGTCGGATGGATGGGGAGTGACACAGAGAAGGTTGCATTTACATCCTTCCCGCTGGCAGGCGATTGTTTACAGAATTTCTCCACAACAGTCACCTGGCAGGTTTCCTTAAAGCAAAGCGACCCATTACAAGTGCTTAGCGTTTATTGTTCTGGTGAAAGCTCCAATATCTACAAATGGAAAATACAGGAACGGCTTGCCTTCGTGTCCTGAGACAATTGGAAAACAGATCTTGGGAAGAGCTGGCATTAACAGGTCAGCCATTGCCACCCGCTAAGCTCACTCCTGACACATCGGCAACAGCTGCTAGGAGCTCCCCAAACAGGAATTGCTAACTACTAGGAGTTTAACTTTGTCTAATACACAGAAGGCCCTCGTAAAGGATGTCATTTTTATGTTATGAATATTCCTTGCCATGAACTTACTGAAAGTGAGAGTTAGTGAAGACACTTTTTTTCCTCTGTTGGGAACATAGCTTACTTCTTAGGTATAGATTTAAAAGAGAGAAAGGAAAACGGTTGCTAGGAGTTGATTTCCTGGCTCTGTGGACAGGAACGTTGTTGTTCGAGGGCAGAACAATTCCCACCAAAACCCGCCCTGGCCTCTGCGTCCCCTCGCCGCCCGCCTGCTTGCTTGTTTGTGTATTTACAGTATTTGCTTGTTTGTTTGTTAATTTTCACCCGAGGATATTTTTTATTGATTTTTTTAGGGAGAGTGGAAGGGAGAGGGAAAGACAGAAACTTCAATGTGAGAGAAACACATCGATTGGTTGCCTCCTGCGCAAGCCCCGACCAAGGCCCTGGTCTGGGAGGAACCTGTAACTGAGGTACATGTCCTTGACCAGAATAGAACCCCGGACCCTTTGGTCCACAGGCTGATGTTCTATCCACTGAGCCACACTGGCCAGGGGACTCCCTCCTGCTTAATCAACTCCCATGTCAGGCCTTCTCCCAGGCTTTTGTCGGGTGCAGGACAGAAACGCTGCTGTCCCCGAGTCCCTGCCTTGTGTTCTGACCAAGAACCTCCTAAAACACTCACTTCTCTCACCAAAAACATGACAGGATGGAAGCGTTTCGTTCCCATCATCCACCTCCATGAACAGTGCTTCTGCGTAGTTCTGCTGCCTTCGGTACAGGCCCAGGCAAAGAGGAGAATTAATATACTTTTCCATTTGAAGCTGAAAAAATGTGCTTCCCTTGTGATTTTATTTTTTATATATTTAATATATATATTTTATTGTTGCTAGTATTACAGATGTCTCTCATTTCTCCCCCCACCCCCTCCTCCCAGCCCCTGCCCACCCACTCCAGGCCTTCACCACCCTATTGCCCGTGTCCATGGACCATGCAGGTAAGTACGTGAATTCTTTGGTTTATCTCTTCTCGTCCCCCAACCCCACATCGAGGCATGTCAGTCTGTTCCATGCCTCTGCTTGGGTGTTATTTTGTTGGTCAGTTCATTTTGCTCATTGGATTCCACAAATACGTGAGATCATGTGATCCTTGTCTTTCTCTGATTGGCTTATGTCACTTAGCCTAATGGTCTCCAGGCCCATCGTGCGGTCCCAGCAGGTAAGAGATCCCTCTTTTTTACAGCCGTGTAGTATCCCATGGCGTTAATGTATCACAGCTTTTTATCCACTCATCTGCTGATGGGCACTTGGGCTGTTTCCAGATCTTAGCTTTTGTAAATAATGCTGCTGTGAACATAGGGGTGCATACTTTCTTTCTGATTGGTGTTTTGGGATATATTCCCAGGAGTGAGACCACTGGGTCAGAAGGAAGTTCCATATTTAATTTTTGAGGAAACTCCATACTGTTCTCCACAGTGGCTGCACCCGTCTGCATTCCCACCAGCAGTAACGAGGGCTCCCTTTTCCCCGAATCCTCGCCAGCACCTGTTTGTTGATTTGTTGATGGCATCCATTCTGACCTGTGTGAGGTGATACCTCATGGTGGTTGTAATTTGCATCTCTCTGATGATCAGTGACTTTGAGCATCTTTTCATATGTCTCTTGGCCATCCGTATGTCCTCTTTGGAGAAGTGTCTATTTAGATCCTCTGCCATTCTTTAATTGGATTGTTTGTCTTCCTTTGGTTGAGTTGTTTGAGTTCCCTATATATTTGAAGGTTAACTCATTATCAGATGTCTCATTGGCAAATATGTCCTCTCATACAGTGGGCTCCCTTTTCATTTTGATGGTGGTATATTTTGCTGTGCAGAGGCATTTTATTGTGATGTAGGCCATTTGTTTATTTTTTCCTTAGCTTGATATATTGGCAAAAATTCTGCTACGTGAGATGTCTGAGATTTTACTGCACGTTTTCTTCTAAGGTTTTTATGGTGATTTCAGTTTATTGTTCAGTGGAACTTTCCACAGTGACCACCGACACTGGACATGTGGTTGGTGCGGCCGAGGAGCTTGCAGTTCCCATGGCAAATAATTATTTAATTGTTTTAAATTTATCTTTATTGTTGAAATTATTAAAAATGTCCCCCTTCCCCTCCATTGACCCCCTCCACCCTGATCCCCACCCCAGGCCTTCACCACTATTATCTGTGTTCATGGGTTATATATGAACTTATATATGCATTCCAGTTCCCTAGTTCATCTCTTCCCACCCAACCCCTGACCCTTGACTGCCACCTTCCCTCTGAGACTTCGCACTCTGTTCCATGCTTCCGTGTCTCTGGATCTATTTTGTTTATCAGTTTATTTTGTTCATTAGATTCCACATATGAGTGAGATCATGTGATACTTGTCTTTCTCTGGCTGATTTCGCTCAGCATAACACTCTTCAGGTCCTTTAAAGAGAAAACTTTTTAATTTTGAGGAAGTTCAAAATTTTTTAAAGAATAGTTTAATGAATATTAGAGAGAGGAAGGGGGGGAGAGAGAGAGAGAGAGAGAGAGAGAGAGAGACCAATGTGAGAGTGAAACATTGATGAGTTGCCTCCTGCACACACCCCCCACCAGGGATGGAGCCAGCAACTCTGGCAGGTGCCCTGACCACAGCCCTCCGGTGCACGGGATGGTGCCCAACCAACTGACCACACCAGCCAGGGCAAGGAAACTCCATTTTTGCTGTATGGTTTGTGTTTTCTTAGAAATCTATTACCACCGCACAGTCATATTTTCAATTCAAAATATAGACGTAGCTTGATTTTTAGTTCCATGAGGATTTAACTTTTGCTTCCAGCGTAAGGCGAGGATTAAGGCGTCCTGTTGTGTGTGCGTCATTATTCAGCTCCTCCACCAGCAGGCGAGCAGCCTCCTGTGACTCAGGGGAAGCCTGGCATGTGCCCTCTGCAGTGGGGTTTGACATTATTAAGCCACTTAAACCGACACAACGCTTAGAGAAATAACCTTTAGACCATTCACATCCTTAATTTCCCTAAAACCTTAGAAAAAATGTTAGTCATTCTTTAGGGAGAGGTTAAAATTTAGGCTGAAGTTAGCCAGTTACAAACAAGCAAGAATTCTGAGGGGTTTTGCGGAGGAATTGCACCTCCGACAGCTCGCAGGGCCTTCTTCGTTGTCAGAAAACACTGGAAACCCGCACCCTGGGAAGCACCTCCGTCTCCTGAACATGGTTTCCCGTGTTCCATCTCCTATGAAACAATTGGAACCCGCCATCCCCTTTCCTCACACTCCATCAGGCCTGGGGTTTTGGTCTTAGGATTTGGTAGAACCTGCCTGGAAGGTACTCTGTCCATTGACGATCTTTTGTTCAGGGACTGGCAGTGTAGAGGTTCGCCTGCCGCATTCATCCCGTTGACGGTCAGGCGCTCAGCAATGAGGGGACAGCTGAACAGCTTACAACTTAGATGTGGATGAAGACACACAGACGGCTGCTCCGCTGCCTCGGTCTTGCATCCAGTTTACAAGCGTATCCATCATCTCTTTCTAGCAGATCAAAGTGATTAACAGGTTGTTGTCAGAACGACGTAACTGTGGTTGGGGAGCTGTTCCTGGGAACCGGGTGAAGTGGGAGTTAGAGGAACCTGAGATAACAAGCCACAGTCCTGAGTGGATCTTCATGCCAGTGTTGAGCTTAGGCCATACGTTCTCTCTCTCGGAGCTCTGTTGCTCAGTATTTGAAGATTCACACTGCCTATCCTCATCATCGCTCCTCTGTGATGGTCCAGCTACTTGTTCTCTCTACATCTCAGCATCCTCTGTGGTGCTTCGGTTTTCTCCACTGGAAATGACTGCATCCTAGGATGCTGCGATGATTAAAGGGTGGCCCTCCCCAGCCTGCGTGGCTCAGTGGTTGAGTGTTGATGAACAGGGTGATGTTTGGGAAGTGCTTAGCTGGGGTGAGTGTTCCACAAACGCGAGCAATGCTACTCTTCTGTGATGGCATTTGAACTTCTCGCCCCACTCCAGCCTCTTCTCCAGGCCTCTGGGAAAACTTGATCTATACTCCTTGTTCTAAAGCCCTCCATGTTATCTTTTTACATAATGAAATTTCCACATCTGGATCTCCTGACTTTTTTTTATGATCTGGTATTTGCTATGTCATTTATTATAAAAATCCTCATTCACAAACCTTAGTTTCTGAACACGTGCGGAAAGTAGAATATTTTATGACAAAGCATATAGAGAATAGATAAAATAGAGCAACCCTGTAACAGTGGAACATTGTCACTTCCCTGCTTAGGACCTACTATTTTTCTCTTCCTGGCCTTTTATCTGTAATATCTTTGTCCACAACCCTGTGTGAGCTTGAAGGCCTAGCTCACGAGTAGGACCCTGCAGGGAGCCTTCCTTAACGTCCTTACCCCAGTGACTCCGCTGTGCAAATCCTCACAGACCCTCATAGGGCCCTCCTGCCTTTCCACTCTTAGCACTGTATGCACTGCCACTACGGCATGCGTTGCGTTTGTCTGGTATTCTAGTAATTTGTAAAAATTGCCCCGAAGAAAGAGAGCTAATTTTTATACATTTTCCTCAAAGCACTTACAGGGTGAAGCATATACTAGGTCCTTATCAAGTCTTTGATGAGTAAGATTACGCTATAATAAAGGAAGCATTAAGATCTCACAATAGAGTAATGAAGCCCAAAGTAATAAAAATTATTTGAATTTTCCTGTCACTGTTCTCAGTCATCCACTCAGTATATATGGTTTAAACGGGGTCATTTCCTGACATAAATGATGTATCAAAAAGGTAGGTCTCATCTTGACTCCTCTCCCCAGCATCTATCAGCAGCAATGATCTATTTCTATATCCATTATATGCATACTTCTTTTCATGTTCCGTGTAACACTCAAACACTGTTTGCATGTGCTAATGCCTCAAAGTAGGACATGAATCTTAAGGACACGTACCTTGAAATAAACACAAAAACTATAAAGTTAATCATATAAATTATAAAAACATTTTTAATAGGTCTTTTCTACATAACATTATATGTAACAGAAAATTTATTGTATACATAAATATTTTTGTACATTTAGGATATTTTGGTCTTATGGCTACATACACACACAGACAGACACACAGACACACACATACTGTACACATACAGCCAATTCTCCCAATGCATTAAAATTGTGCCTTTAAATTGAGTGCCATTCCTTCCACTTTAAGACTTGAGGTGGGTTGTTTGTTAAATTTTCATTAGAGTTAGTCTCTCAAGGCTTTCTTCATGTTCTGTGTTACTGGACTCTAATCTAGACTTGTGTGTTGTTGTGGGACTCTTAGCTTTCATGCTTTAGGTAAGAAGTTAAGAATTATCTTGACTTCCCATGGCCCATGAGCTCATTGAGAGATGTGAGTGATTGCTAGTTAAAAAAACAAACAAACAAGAAGAAAGGTAGCGCTAAATGGAACTGTGCCTAAGAAATAATCCACTTACACTTTTTACACACAACTCATATGATTTAATGAATAGATTATAAAAGGCAACAAATTAAACCCTGAGTAAACTTTGAATGTTTGACTAACAATACATGTTGTTACAGTAAATAACTCCTGTACTTCAACATGACACACTGTGAAATCCACAGTGTTCCACTGGTGGCCGTGAGGGTGAGGTGGGAATGGAGGGGTCCTTTGCGAAGGCTGTGTTGAAGAAGGTAATGAGAAAACAGCACCAACTAAGCTCAAAAAACAAATTGTTCCACAAATATTGAAGCTAAGTCTGGGCGACAGTTGGGAGCTAGACTATAAAAAGCATGCCTGAAGATTTCACTCCTCGTGGATGGCATCAAGAAGTATCTCTTGGTGATAAGATTGCCTCTATGTAAACAAGAGAGCATGGTCTAAAACCAAGAAGAATTAACTAATTCGGATTAGATTTTGCCTTTAATTGTTAGAGACAGCATATTAAAAATGAAAGGTAAAACACAGGTTTTTGGTAATATGAGTAGCCAAATGTTTTGTTTGCTGTAATCCAAGAAAATGTTCCGGTGTTTACCCTTTATTACCATTTTTACAATAAAACTCAAAAGCAGCATCTGAATGTAGGGGGGAAGCATTGCTATATGGAATGTGGTTTGGACTAAATAGTGGGTTTACTGGGGACAAAACCTCATGTGGTAGTGGCACATGAGTCTCGGTTTGCACTTTTAATATTTCTTTATTGTTATTTTCTATCTTGGTAATATTTTTAATTCTTACACTTTTGCAGAACAAATGCAATAGTTACTTGCATTGTACAACATACAGAACTCATTTCATATGCTATCATATTTCTGTTCTGTCATATTTTAATAAATGCACACAGTTTTTCCCATGCATTTATATTTAAGTTGCAGCGCAAAGTTGGGGGTAGGGAAATATATTATACTGTCCCCACTGTTTCCAGTCCTGCCCTCGGCGGTGTATATTCAGGACCATGGACAGCACGCCAAGGGCTGTAGCTGATTTCTAAGCTCTCTCCCAACACTGAAACTTGCATGATTTGTGTTCAATTTCTCTCTCTCCAGTGAATCTCGGCTCCCAAATGCATTGAAACACATGTATTTTTTCCTGTACACACTTCTAAGGAAAATACTAGAAGTAGCAATTCAGTAATGAAGAAACCTGAATTAAAAACTATATCTTACCACACATCAATCCCGTGAATAAGATTGCCAGTGTTTTCAATTCTCTATATCACTGTATCAGACTCTATATCCCTGCACCTATTACACATTTCATTTTTATGTTTTTGAAATTTCTTTTTCCATGGATACGCACAGGTTTACGTGTTTTATGAAGGATTAGACAGGTGTAGGTTTCTTTGGGTTTTCCATTTTAATTATGTCTTTACTGGAGGTCATTTGATATCCTATTAAAACTGCAAATCCTCAAACCTGACCTGTAGCTTTAATTCTACATTAGCACAAACAAAAATGAAAACACTGACTTTAGTCTGACTTTATTGCATTTGACCCTTCCAACCATACTCAGAGCACAGGTTAAGGGAATTTAAACACCATTTCCTGCTGCAATAAATAGAATTACTTAGAGAAATGGCTCATTTTTGGTCCCGGGCAGTACAAGCTTTGGGCATTTTGTTGTGCAGAAATCAAGAGATGACTGCTGTGCCTCTGTTGAAGTTTTCCATCGTGAAAATTAGATTCTGTGCTTGGCCTTTAGCTCGGTTTGCCTCTGGCTGCAGGATACGGGCATCCATTTAAATATTATCAAAGATGCGCACTGACCTTCACATTGGCTCTAAATTGTGATTAATAGGCGCGAGCCTGTCATTTTTCTCTTCAAGACACTTAGAAACATCCACCCAGATCTATGGTCCTCATCATCCCCACCTTCCCCATGGATTTCCCCACTGAAGATCTGAGGTACTGAAAGCGCCTATTTACCCTGTTTCCATTCACCGCAGCTGCAGGCCTTGCAATCAAACATCTGTGGGCTAGGGCCTTCCGAAGCTCCATGTGCCACCATCCCTGGAACTTCACTGCCTTTGCCTGGGCCTGGCACCCAACCCGCAAATCCCAGTTTCCTAAGAGGCTGCTTCTCAGGACCTCGACCGCCACCACCTGCCTTCGATCGAGTCCCGAAAAGCAGTTCCTAGTCCCATATTCGGTGCACACGACTCATTGAGCGGCAGCTCCTCCCGGCAAAGCTGCAGGCCATGCAGCCTGCGAGGCAGGAGTGCGGCTGAGCAGCCGGGCTCAGGGGACTCCAGCGTTGGCCTGACCCACAGCGGATCCACTGGAGCATAAACCACCCAGAGAGCTGACCCCCACACTGAGGCTAGCGGCCCGTCTTTACATCCCTGTGTCAGTCAGCCTGGGTTTGGGGCCATCAGTTATGAGAGGGGGGAGTAATTCCCAGGCAAGTCACCTTCCGTCAGGCATGGGAGTTCTCCAGAGAAAGGGACATGTGTGAGCCTCTGGCAGCCTTTACCCAAGTTCCCCAGGGATGGGCTTGCTGGTCCAGCGGAAAGGACCTGGACGGCCACCCAGCATCGCTGGCAGCTAGTTACCTAAGGGTCTGGGGCCTAGAGAGACATGTTAAAGCCAAAATGCAGGCTGTATATTTGCTAGGGCTGCGTAACAAAGCACCCAGGGGACAAACACAAAACCTTATCTTACGGTTCTGGAGGTTGGAAGTGCAAGAATGAATGTCGGTTGGCTTGGTGTCTCCTGACATTCTCTCCTGGCTTGCAGGCAGCCTGTGTCCCCATAGGAGCATCCCTCTCAGTGCCTGATCCTAATGTCCTCTTCCTCTGCCGACACTAGTCAGAGCAGATAAGAGTCAACCTCTATGTGTTTTTCCCATGTGTTTATATTTAAGTTGTCATATTATGCTAGTGCCCTGGTGCACAGATTCGTGCACATTTAAAGGAAATTAATTAGAAGGTGGCTGTGGGGCAGGACTGGCAACATGCCCTGGAACCAACCTCCCACAGTCCCTCCCAGGCCAGCTGCACCTGGGGTGGTGCTGCGGCTCAAAGGGCGTCTGTGGAGTGAGCGGGGTCCTTCCAGCAGGTGGGGTCTCTCGGCCTGCCTTATGGGAATCAGGCCAAAATTGGTTCTCTGATGTCCCCCAAGGGGTTCTAGATTCCAAAAGGGCGGTTTTTGGATGATGCACCCCGGAATCGGGCTCCCTCCTCTCTGATTCTGGGCTGAATCACCCGAGAAATGCTGCTGTCAAGTCACAGCAGCTCCTGTGTTGAGTATCTGCCCCCTGGTGGTCAGTGCGTGTCATACCTACCAGTCAGTCAGATAGTCGGACGGCCAATTAGGCTTTTATATATATAGATTAACATGAAGACCCCACCTTTACGTTAAACATTGGCTCTCCAAATATAGCTGCATTCTCAGGTCTGGGGAGTTAGAGCTTCAAAATATGCATTTTGGGGAACACAACGCAGCCCCTAGCAGTGGGACACTCAACAGGAAAGCCACCCATCTCCACACCTGTTTCAGGTCTCGCTATGGCCCTGCAAGTTCTTATCTGAAATATCCTTCAGACTCTGTCTCTGACTCAGTTTCCCATTTCCACTCCCCCTCTGCTCACCACCCCCCTTGCTTACTATATTCTGCCCCATGTGAAGGTTATTAAAGTATTTGTTTTATCTTCCCTCTTAAAATGTGGGATCCTAAGGACAGAGAATACGTTTTCCTTACCTTGTCATAGCTACTAGTATTATATTTCCCCCAGGGTCTTGCAAAAAATAAATTCTCAATAAATATATGAATTGGCTACAGATTAGAACATTGGGTTCATATTATTTTTTAGTTCCTGTTAAATGTCATACATTAAAATTTCTTTGCAAGTATTGTTTTATATCCCAATTAATTTGGGTAATTTACCCAGAATTTTTTTTTCTGATTAATTTAGACTTCTAAATTTTTCATATCCTGTAATTTGTGTCAATAGGGACACAGGAAAGATTTAGATGATAACCATCATACAAAATTTAACAGGCAAAGGGGAAAAGATGATGTGAGTACAATTGAAATTCCTTCCGAACACTCTCAAAAACTCTTATTATAAAGAGCTGTGGTCACCATACTGATTGATGGCCCATGTATGAAGTGCTCAAAACAACATTTATGGATTCAATGAGTATCTATCTACTCAAGACCTCTGCTTTTTAAGGGCCTCCCCAGTGATTGCAGAGGAGGTAACATTGAAAGCTTTAAACTTCTTATGGACTGAAGGCCAGTGAGATGCTTGGGCCTCTCCCGGATTCTCTCTCTCTCTCTCTCTCTCTCTCTCTCTCTCTCCCTGTTTCCCTGTTTCTGTCTCTTCCTCTCTGTCTCTCTTTTGCTATAAACCTGATCACAGTCACAGAGCTTGGAAGCTAAGGAGCAGGTGAAGGTGGCAATGGCTGAAGGGCTGGCATGTTGGTCTGTGTTTTGAATCAGTGACATCCCTCTGTCCCAGTCACCACCACATGATGACACACAGCCTCCTGCCGCCTGTGCCTGGCACACCCAGCTGCCCAGTGAGAGGCACACCGTGGCCCTGAACTCGGTCGGCCATGGAGCTCACAGCCACTTGAGGGAAGATAAATGGTATTGCCCGTTTGACCCCTTCTCAGAACCCAGAGAACCACCCGGCGCCGAGGGAGCCCCTATGCTGCTGCAGACGTCCCGCTGGAGCCTGGTTCTCCCCTGAGGCCACTTCCTTCTGCTCTCAGGGCCACCCCCTGGCAGCCGGACTGCGGTCCAGCTCGGATGGCACAGCCGAGCCCCGGGGAGAGGAGCCCCTCGCAGGGCACATGCCTCGCTGTGAGGCGCGGTTACCATCCCCACAGTTCCTCTGCTTCCTGTCCCGCCTTCGTCTTATTTACTCAATGGTGGCCTGACACAGCTGGCCTGGCCGGGAAGTGTTATTTTCTAGAAAGAATAACCCATAAATAACTTAATTCATGGGCAAAGAGTTGGATTTCTAAAACTTTACTAAATAAAGAGTCCTTTCAACCGAAGGGGACTCTTGCTGAAATTTCGACTGACGGGCCCAGGGTTTAAATCAGCGCCATCTTGTTCTTGTGATTTCCAGGACTTGTATGTTCTTTTATGGACCAGACAGGCCCAGCCCACCAAGAGGCCCCTGGGGAGAGGCTCACACACCCCGTCACGTAGCTCACGCTCCAGTCGCCGTCCTTGGACTCGCGTGTCTTTCTTTTGCCCCATTTTCTATTTGGATCCACTTGTTCCAAAAAAGCAACACAAACAAAATGAAACAGAAACTGCTCGTTCCTGCCCAGCGGGAAGGTGCCCAAGCCGCACGCAGCCCGGCTGAGGCCCGACGTGAAGCCCACGGCGGGCTGTCCAGCCCCAGAAGCTGAAGCAGATGGAGTCCCTTCACGTGGGTGGGATGTTCTCGTTCAAAACACAAGTCGCTGAAATACTCGCTGGAGACATTCAGCCCGGGGTGAGCTCTTCCTGCTGCAGTTTTCGTCCCTCTGGTAACTGTTACCAAGTTGAGACACGGTGGGAGGAGAAGAGAAAATGCAGTTTCTATAGGCAGTGACGGGGCAGCTGCGGGTCCGTGAGCTCCAGTCCGCGATGGCTCTCCCCCAGCACGTGCCACGGACACACTCTGCATGTCTGCTCTCGGGGGGTCTGAGGGAGGAGCAAGGTGCTAGGAAATAAAGGCACATCTGTGTCACTTCTCCCAGATCAGGAGGAGATTCCTTTTCTCTTCCTCCTCCAAAATATGAATAAAATACACACTTGTACGCACACACACACGTTTACCCACATGAGTGGCCACAGCAGTGCTGCTGTGACAGCTCAGATGGCATTCACGGGTGGTATCAGATGGCACCGTATGGGGACAGCTCTGCTGGTGAGCGGCTGCGGCTTTGCTATTCCCGCCAGTAGAAACCAGATGAGAGGGAGGGATGCGTGTCTATGAGACAGCGGCCACTCCTCTGCAGGGTCGCTGAGTATAACGGAAACTGCCACCCGCCATTTGGGGCTGGTCTCACACACACTGCTTGGTGGGAGCACCTTTCGTGTTGTTGTCGGTTGTCCTGACGGACCAGAGAGGCCTCCATTTTTTAGAAAAGACTCCATTTTATAGCGAAAAGGGGTTTGTATGGTGAGAGGGAGGGGGAGTAGGTGGGAAGGTACAGGCACATGGAAAATATGTGTCTTCCCAGGTCTTATTGGACTATATTTCAAAATGCAACTGAAGGCCAGTTTTCTATCCTTTAGAAAACCCTGGCTCTTTGGGTTCCATGGAGGCCACTCTGACCTGTTAATATCAGGACAATATCGCTGTCATGTAACCCCCCGTTCCTGACGCTGTGGTAGGTCATTGTGAGGGAGGCAGGGGAGGGCGGGAATTAGCCCATGGATTAGCCCGTTCCCCTGACATTCTCCCTTGGCTGGTTTTATTTTTTAAGGCCGGCAGAGATAAGAGTAGCCATGTCCCCTCCCCCACCCCCAAATTAAAATGCAAGCATCTATCTTTATGCAAATTTCTCATCTAGAGGAATTTCCCCCTGACGATGCTGGCATGTCGTACGTTGATAATAAATCGAGGTTTATGTCTGGCGCTGTGGAGAGGAAGTCGCAGAAAGGTCTCCGGTCCCCGTGGACCGCGATGAAACAGGATCGCACAATTAGCAGCTAATGGAGGCCCCAGAGAGGCATAAAGACTGAGCAGAAGTGCACGCATTTTTCTTCTGCAAGGATTTTAAGAGAACTAAACAAAGAAGGATATGAATGTGGTGAGATAATGGCTGCTTTTATATGTCTTCCAGGGTAACAATGTTCCTTATCTGTGTAAAAAACATTCATTAAGCAACCTTTAATGGCACGCCGAAGGCTAATAATACTAATTCCATATTTGAGCCCAGAAATCATTTACAAAAGTTGTTCGTGCGATAAAATTCACCTTGGAATGTTAGGCTCTAAAAAATGCGCCGGAACAAGAATTCCATCAGTTCCAAGCAGCGCGCCACTCTTTCAGGGGAACGAAACTAGCATTCTCTGTGGAATTTTGTGATATTTTCATTGTGTCTTAAAATCATTTATTTTTCTGAATTTCAAAGATGTTAGTCTAATTTGTGGGATCATTGAAACACCTCAGTGTCCTCCTGCCATAGCTGGGAGGAGTAGCGATGTCATAACGCCAGCTCGGAACCGCTGACCAGGGGGAAGGAGTCACACACCCAGTTATTTTGGTAAATTTCTAAGATTATGAAATTTACAGTAACAATGTTTTAATATTTTTTTCTTTTTAAATATATTTTTATTGATTTCAGAGAGAAAGGGAGAAAGAGAGATAGAAACATCAATAATGAGAGAGGATCATTGATTGGTTGCCTCCTGCATGCCCCCTACTGGGGGTCAAGCCATGCCCAGGAATCGAACTGTGACCTCCTGGTTCTTAGGTTGATGCTCAACCACGGAGCCACGCTGGCGGGGCACAGTGTTTTGATTTTGTATTGTCATGTAATCCATTTGCAAAGTGACAAGTCATAAGCATTTAGCAGAATGCCTAATCCCAGGGGACCAAGCCCGCGGACCCATTTTCCAGGGCTTGAAGTTGAATGGTCCACGCACCTCAGAGGCTGGATGTTTTTAGGAGTCGCTGCTTCCTGCTCCTCTCTCTACCACAGATAGCCATGATGCTGACCTTGAACACGATGGACCAGTACTACTTGCTTTGGATCTTATACGAAAGGGTTCATGTATATGTAGTCTCTGTATCTTCTTTCTTTCACTCCGTAGGTTTCATCCACGTTGTTCATTTTCATTTCCCTGTGATATTCCAGTGCACCCCACCATTTGTCACCAAATACCACCATTTATTTCTCATGAGAAAAGACCAGGTAAATCCAACTCAAGGAACGTGCTACACACCGTGTCCGAGACTCTTGGTTTCAAGTACCTGCGTTTAGGTTGGGTGTGTCCATTGGAGAGGGGTGGGTGCTTTAAGAGAAGCCTATATTTAAGTGTAAGAGAGGGTGCCAGTTCCCCAGATTGGGTTTCCATTTGCTGCCTGCGGAGCAGGAGTGTCCCTGCTGCTCCAAGTCCCGGCGACTTGCCCTGTGTGTTAGTCTTTTTGATTTTAGTCACTTCTGGGGGTGTGCAGTGATAGCTTGTGAGTTTTTTGCTATAAGTTCTGTGGTGATTCATGACATAAAGAATTATTTCCTTGGATATCTCTTTGTGAAGTATTTGTTCAAGCCATTTGTCTGTTTTGTTGTTGTTGTTGTTGGTTTTTTTGGGGTAATTTTCTCACTGACTTATGGAAGGTGTTTGCAGATTCTGGATTTGAGGACTTGATAGCTACACGTGTGCAATCCTTTCTCCAACTCTTCAGCTAACCTTTGACCTTCTCAGTGGTGTCATTTGATGGATATAAGTCCTTAATTTATATCCAGTCTCATTTACCCATCTCTTCCTTTACGGAGAACACTTCTTTGTGTTCTATTAAAGCATCTCCCTACCCCAGGGTCATACAGAAACTTTCTTACGTTGTCGTCTAGTACTGGGATGTCCATACAGTAGCCACAGCTACAGGAAGAGATTTAAATTAAGTAAAACAAAGTAAAAATACAAATGAAGGTGTTTAGTTGCATGAGTCACATTTCAAGTTGCTCAAAATCAGTATGTGGCCAGCGGCTCCCGGTTCAACGTGCAGGCCTCAAGTATTTCCATTACAGCGGCGAGTTCCATGGGGCCTATGGGGCTCTCCTGTGTGTCTTTCACATTTAGAACTGCCGCCCAGAAAGCATGGGTTGGTTGGTGTGGTGTGAGGGGAGGTCATCTTTTTTTTTTTTTAATATATTTTATTGATTTTTTACAGAGAGGAAGGGAGAGAGATAGAGAGTTAGAAACATCGATGAGAGAGAAACATTGATCAGCTGCCTCCTGCACATCTCCTATTGGGGATGTGCCCGCAACCCAGGTACATGCCCTTAACCGGAATCGAACCTGGGACCTTTCAGTCCGCAGGCTGATGCTCTATCCACTGAGCCAAACCGGTTTTGGCGAGGTCATCTTAATCTTCCCTGTGTTGATAGCCAATTGACCCAGCACGATCGTGTGAAAATACCATTTATTCTCCATCGCTCATGGGTCAAACTTGGTCATAACAGAGTGTCCGCTGTGGGAGGCTCTGCGTTTGGGTGCTCAGTGCATTATTTCTATTGGTGTGTCCTTGCGTCGCCAGCACACACTCTTCATTGCTGTGGCTTTATATCATTCTTCATGTCCAGTAAATTAGCTAAAATAACCACGACTTTCTGTTTCTGTGTCAGTTTTAGAGACATCATAGGAATTTCTACCAGAATATTAACTTTATGAGGATTTTATGATGGTTTCATGAGATCTGTATAAGGCTGTGATGGAGAACGAGACATGTGGTGTATCATTCCCCTTTAATTTACGTCTCTGAAGTTGTATATTTTTCTGTATAGGAAAATTGATTGCATAACAGTGATGTACATTTTTAATAGAAATGTACATAAATTCTACAGATGTTATATCAAGTAGTAAAGTACTCCTTCTCATTTAAAAAAATCATAAAATGATAGAGAAGTTGTGGAACAGCTCAAGACCGTTGTCCCCGAGTGATATGAGAGCAGTTGCCTCCCCTGAGTGTTTCATTGTGAATTTCACACGAACGAGGATGTTCTCCTGACGAACAGCCACCAACAGCAGGACACCACGTGGGTGTGTGATGATGGTCAGCCCACAGACTTCTCCCAAATCTCTCTAATTCTCCCCATGACATTCTATAGCAAGAAAGTACAGCTCAGGGTTAGATACTGAATTTATTTGTTTTGTGCTTCAATATTTGATTTATAGGAACTTGGCACTTCTGAAGATTAGAGGCCAGTTATTTTATGGAATGTTCTTTGCTCGGACCTATTTGCTGTTTCCCCAGGTCTAGACTTGAATTTGGATTTTCAGTGGGATGGTTAATTTTATGCATGAACCCGATAGGGCTGAGGGTGCCCGGACAGCTGGCCAACACTACCCCTGGGTGTGGCTTGAGGGCGGGCACCCTCCAATCAGCCGGGGGCCTAAATGGAACAGGAAGTGAAGAAGGAAGGGCGACTTCTTCTCCACTTGAGCTGGACATCCACCTTTTCCCGCCCTTGGACATGGGAGCTCCCGGTCCGTGGGCCTTCAGATTCTGGCTGCCCCTTCCCCGGTCCTCAGGCCTTTGGCCTTGGTCTGATCTCACCACCAGCTTCCCTGGTTCTCATCCTTGCAGATCAGGAAACTTCTAGATCTCCATGACCCCGAGAGCCAATGCTGGTTCTAAATCTCCTTTCCTCTCCACGTATATCCTATGGGTTCTGCTTTTCTGGGGCACTCTGACCACGGCGTCAGGAACGCGACGGGCAATTCTCTGTCTTCTCCCGCATCCCGTGAGGAGCCCAGAGTGCGTCGGTCTCACCGCTGCAGGCAATGCTGCCAGACGCTGTGTCTACCCCTCTGAGTCATCCTGTGTTTTTATGGGGAAGTATTTTCAAACGATGTAAATAGCCTGTCCCTCACGTGTGTAGAATGTATGTGTGTCATTAGGGACTCATGGTTTCCTATTCCATCCGAGGAGAGAAAGTCCTATTTACCTGCTCAGTTTACTTAGGCGCTCCAATGGCCCAGGTGTGGCCTCCAGGAGCACTTTCTAGATCAGGGGTGGGCAAACTTTTTGACTCGAGGGCCACAATGGGTTCTTAAACTGGACCGGAGGCCGGAACAAAAGCATGGATGGAGTGTTTGTGTGAACTCATATAAATTCAAAGTAAACATCATTACATAAAAGGGTACGGTCTTTTTTTTTTTTTTAGTTTTATTCATTTCAAATGGGCCG